>JAWPHD010005745.1:0-157252 GCA_037043455.1 Cyrtodaria siliqua | reverse complement strand
ATCTGTTGCACATTATCTAGCCCTGTGACATTTGGTGATCCTGGAAGGGCCGTGACTGAGTAAACTTGAGAAACATGCAAATGATTGCAACCAAACCTCGGCTCGAACCCGGACCTTCGGACTAGCGTTACGATGCTCTATCGACTGAGCTAACCGGCCGAACAATGCAACATCAATCCACCTTTTAGATATCTGTGAACAGTGACATACTGCACCATTAATATATCTAAACCTATGGTAGAATAAGAAGAAACTAAAAGGATTTCGAAGGAGCCCCATCGCAAAATACCCACGTTTTCTTCACACAGGTCAATTCCCTTTAAAAGGACAATGACTGTAACTGTTAGCCTATAACACACAAACTAATTACGTTGACAAACATAATACACCAACCATTATTGAATATTTACTAAATAAAACAAAGATTGTTTTACAAAATTCAACAGCGGTACAAAAAAAGAAGTACCGCTTCATGGGGTTGAACTCGTAACCCAAATTAAAATTACACGAGTTTTAAATAATAAAACATATGACATGATGTGTCTCTTTCATAGACGACTATTATAACAATTAATGTGCAAAAGTATGAAAAAATTACACCATAATTAAAATTATTAGTGTATTAGATGCCCCTTCCTCCAGGCCCCATCGATGACGTAGGAGGAAACACATGTATACAGTGTAATCCCATCAGCATAATGTTTCATTTGAGACATAATTATCAACAAAAATAAATAAATATATATATATATATATAAAGTTCGTAACCTAACCATTTAAATTAAACGGAAAAGCCAGGCGTCAACAAGACAGAAACAACATGGAAAGTAGCAGAAATTTGAGGCGTAATATGCAAATGAGTTACGCCTGGAATAATTGATAGGCGTCATTTAGGCAGACGTAACACAAAAATGACGGGCGTCGCTTAGTAAAATGACGGGCGTAAACTAGACGGAAACTAGCTAGCAGGAATTTGAGGCATAATATGCAAATAAGTTACTTTCGATCAATTATCGAAAGAAAACATCGTGAACTTAAATTTGTGTACCACCAACATTTTATTAATAAATGAATAAAGCCACATCAATAAGGTAACTAAATCATATAAAACAATGCACATTTCATGTTATCCAGTCATGTTCTAATATGAACTAGTACAGTTTAGGTCTGTTTGTATAGAACAATGTGACATTTATTCTTACCTCAGACAGTGCAGTGTTGTAAAAGTATTCCTAGCATAGTTGCGCATATTGGTGTCGTGTTTTTTATGAATGCTTTTTGCAGAGTTATGGTCCTTTAAAGGCTTTATTACACAAACTTTGTCTGGACTACTTCGGATTTCGACGAAACTTAGTAGGGATGATTAGTACCAAGCCTAGATACGCATATCATCGCCGTCATGTTCCTCTCAAATGATTTTTGGTGGATTTATTGCCCTTTCCCCAGTGTGTGTGTGGTGGGTGGGTGGGTGGGTGGGTGGGGGGGGGGGGGGGGGGGGGGGGGGGGAGAGACATCTGTTTTTACTAAAAACAACCTCTAGTTAAACTTGTAGAAAAACCATGAAAATAAAAAGACATCTGTTTTTACTAAAAACAACCTCTAGTTAAACTTGTAGAAAAACCATGAAAATAAAAAAACATAAGCAGGTAAACGCAATATAAGTGATTATATAGGAAAACTGCAGTAGTTTAAAGGCCCAACTGCCGTATAAAAATCACTAGATGGAGCTGGGGCAGGTTTTTCATTTAAATGTGTACATAGTTAAATTAGGGACACCTTTTTCAAAATATTGAAAATTCCACCTCATAAAAAAATTCAATATTTGGCACAGAAGTAGTCTGCTATTAAACAATTGTATTAGTAAAAAAGAAATTGTGAAAAAATATCTCTTATTCCTAGTTTCAAATATTTTTTTTAACCAAGCTGACAAATATTTGAAAATATAGGGGAGGAGCCTGTGGGGTATGAACTGAAAAATGTACACAAATACACGTGATATTGTTTACAGCAGACGACACACATTATGGCATGGAGATTGACAGTAGTTTTGTGTGTAAACCTTCATAGCAATACTCTGAGATGGGATGTTTGAATCTGTGACTATTCATGTGTTCCATATAACCATTCATTTTTATCATTTTCACATCAGAATCAGAAACACACCTGAATCAGTAGCATCACAATGCACTTCTATACACCACCTATGAAAATTGAATATTCCCTCCTTAGGCGCAGAGATGTATATGTTCCTTAATCATAACTAGTCCTATATAAGATGTAATTCCTTATCCTATTATCTCCATTATGTTCAGCCATTCCTAACAATAATGTATGCTTCATTTTTGAAAATGCATTCCTACCACCATAAATGTCCAAACTATACCATATTGTGTACTGCAGTAAATAAAGCCTGTTTCTCCAGACCAACTATAATTGGCAATTAATTTTCGTTCATAAATTCTAAATATTTGCTGGCTGTTAAGTCATCACATTACATTTGTGTAAAAGTTCATAGCAATTCTGTTTTATGTTATACACAGTGCAGTGGATAGTATATAGATGACAATACAATAAAAAATATACATGGTAAAACAATAATACTGGGAAGTACATTGTCACAGTTCCAATAAAATAAACAGAAAGTATTTAGTTTGGAGTCGTTGGATTAAAAACTTTACTCCTCGCTGATATCTAACAACAGTTTTCTGTCGTCTGCTTGAAGAGAGATTTGTTTACATGAGTCATTCACTATAACTGACAGGCTACATAGCTGGTGTAATTGATAAAGACACACCTCAAATTTCTCCCTACCAGGGTAGAGAATGTTGCCCCTTTAAGAAAGAGTGACTTATGCCAAATGTATCCCATAACAGGCTGTGTTAAATCACTGATGGTATTTGTATGAAACAGCATAGTAGAAAACGTTTAAAGGAGCTATCCTGCCAACAACATCCAAAATGTACAACATATTTACACCATTTGTTAATCTACTGATGACGAGGTATATAGATAACTTCCAACCTCTATAAACACAAAGTCAGCGGCTTTAACCAGCCATGCCAAACATCAAAACTGGAGCGTCGAATTAAGAGTTACCAACCCATAATTCATTTTATGCATATTCAATCACAGGTATTTTACAACCCCATGAATAATCCCATACTCTTTATTGGCACATATACATTTTTATATGACCTGAACACCTAGCTAGTGTTTTGATAAACGGTTTTATAGTGTAATTTTTCTGTTATTTTTTGGAAGGTTAGTTTCTTTAAAGATTGATCTAAAATTCTTTTCAATGTTTGTGATAGAGGTCTACTTCAGTCACATGTAAACGATAATGATATTATGTTTGTCAGATTGGAACATTTGCCTGTGGTATGCCCATGTACTAGAGTGACATATGGTATGTCTTCTAGACACGTTAAAGAACCAAAGGAGTCTTAGTAACAGTAATTAAAGCCAATTATTTATTTTAAATATTAACCGAGATGATACAGACTTTGTGTCAAGTATTTTTGTATAATGTTATGGCCATATTTGCATTAAATCACCCGATGTTGAACATAAAACAGAATTGCTATGAACTTTTACACAAATGTAATGTGATGACTTAACAGCCAGCAAATATTTATATCACCTTGTTTCTCCATCAGATCCTGGGAGAGGCGACCAACTTGTTGTTGAAAGTTTGACAAAGTTTGTTTCAACTTGGTTTTCTGTCCTTCCACTTCTTGTTGAATGGAATCCTTCAATTTGTCTAGTTTGTCAGTCCATGCAATTTCTGCCTCATTTATTATGGAAATTGATTTGTCTATTGTGTCCGCCCTTGCCACTTCTGCATCGTTGAAGTCAGAGAGTCGGTCCATTTTATCATCCCAAACTTTCATTTGTGTATGGTAAAGCTCGAACTTGTGCTCAAGTTTTTCAATTTCTTCGAAATTATATTTAGAGCACTCCTTGTGTATTCGTCTTCAGCCACCAATAATACTGCCAGCATATGGTACACAATCTGGTAAAGCATGGTTCACTGTAAATGCCCTCATTGAAAACTGTGAATTTACAAATAATGTATCCGGTTCACTAAAGAGGTTATCAATGATTGCTATGGCTAAACATGGAAATGTATAACATCTCATACATACAACACAGGGTCTGAAAACTTCAACAATGTCTCAATGTCAAACACTGTGATCTAGCTGGTGTACTTACCCCCACAGTGTCTCTATCAATTTAAACTGGGATAGTCAATGTATTGCATTAAGTTGCCACACAGGATGTGTACGATATTAATTTACCTGGGATAAATGATGCATTTAGTTGTCTCACAGGGTCTGAGCAACATAAACAGTGGAACAAATGACAAGATGGTATGTTTCTCTCCCAGGGTTTAAACTTCAATAGAAGACTATTTATTAGTTTCTCATTTTCTTTCCTAAAGTGTTTGAATGTTGGGAATATCTTATTTAATACTCTCAGTGGGACTATGTATGAAATTATACCTATGATGCCTGTTTATTTTGTTAATAATATTTTGCTGTTTCGTTGCTGAAATTATGTTATTATTGATTACATCTGTCATTATTTAGAAACTAAATGTGAAATCTTATCAAGCAGTTAGTATAATTTATCCTGACTGAGTGCCTTTTTTCTACCTGAGATATGTTAATACTTTGAAATTATAGCATATCATTATTGCACAACCCGATATGAATATGTCTTTATTTCTACGTTGTCCACACATCAACTGAGTTACACGCACGTTTGCAGCTCTGAAAACATCGTATAATTCATTTCTGTTAGCAATCTTTACAACAGATACTATCTCTGTTACAGTACAGATTTACACACATCTGGAGGTACTTCAGATTTTGTATCCGTGTGGTTCCCAGCGCCCCCCCCCCCCCCCCAATTTGGTCACGGGGCAAAGAATAGGGCCACTGCAGATCCCTTTGGAGGGTAGGCAGAGGGGTAGAATCCCCCCCCCCCTAAATTCATGTTCATTTTATCATTTTTTGTTCATGTTCATTAAAGGTCTTCATCATGATCCCTGCATTGTTTCAGGTGCTAACTCGCTCGTATCAAAAGAGCAGTGGCAGAAAAACAATAACGTGGCTCCAGCGTAAATGGAGTTTCTACGATAGAATTTGCAACAACTCTGCAGTTCAGGGTGAGAAGGTTCAAGGCCCATTTTCCATATTTTATCTCGATGTACATGGAAGATGAGCCTGGCATGTTCATGTCTGTTAGGCGCCATGTAACCTTTTCATCTGTTGGTGCGCCTTAAAACCCCAATTCAATTCAATGTATCGGTATCAACCCGCCGTGTAAACTGCATATTCCGAGGAATATATACTATATGACACATTCGTGTCTTAGGTTGCTAATATACATATATATTATTTGTTTTTATAGCATATTTACTCACATTTGGAGGTACTCCAAATTTTGTTTCGATATCAACCCGACGAGTAAATTACAAATACTATGTTCCTCGGAATACATGCTATCTATCAGACACTTTAAGACGATATCAACCCAGTCGTGCCTATACATTTTGCTGAAAGACAATATATTCGGTATCAACCCGACATGTCTTACGGTACTACTGTACTTTGAAATATCATTTTAAATAAAATACACACAGTTATAAAGTATTCAATCTGTGTTATAATCTAATTAGGACAGATTGAATAAACTATATATACTTATTTGGTCGATCACAGTGTACCATCGTAAAGTAAAACCTCATTACATTAGTAAATGAGAAAACTTATATAAATATAAATCGTTTAGGATTTCATGTTGCAACTGTAGAAGGTCAATATACCGAAAGCGCTCTTGCAGTTCGGATTATTGCCTATCCGAGTGAAATCAGAGGCTATTTCTGTGCTTGGGCTATTAACACACGTGACACAACTATTGAGAAAACCCCTCGTGCGTAATGTACTAAGGCCGCTACAACGAGGCAATCTGGAATCTCTTCTTTGGTCAGACAAATTGAGGAATGGTTATGAATGCCTTGAAATTATTGTATACAGTATTGCACAACTCTATATACATTTTGTATTTGCATTTATGATCGAGGATAAAAAGATATTCAAATTTAAAAAAATAAAATTGAAATATCAATCTGTTACAGAACTTCCTCTTGTCATTCAATGAAACATAGACTAGTGTTATTTTTGTATTATTCTGGTCTCCTCTGTCCATATGAATGAATGTCCTACCACACAGTCATACCGATCTTGCATACTGCAATGTATATTATTGTTACATATATGTAACTTTACAACTTTGAAATATGTTATTGTTACATATGTAGCTATACACACTATATATTGGTGATATCCATAACATACTGTTGTTTCATATGTAACTATGCACACTAGAGATGGGTGATATCCATAACATAAATTATTATAACATGTAACTATGCACATTGAAAATCGGTGATACCCATAACC
The DNA here is from genome assembly GCA_037043455.1 of Cyrtodaria siliqua. Lineage (NCBI taxonomy): Eukaryota > Metazoa > Mollusca > Bivalvia > Adapedonta > Hiatellidae > Cyrtodaria > Cyrtodaria siliqua. Next base: position 150,785 of record JAWPHD010005745.1, on the reverse strand, counting down.
TATTTTAACAACTATAAATACTTCATCCAAGGATTGATGGAAAACTCTCAAATCACTTATAAAACCTAACGAAAAATCATCATTACCTCCCCTCAACAATAACGGTTCCATAATTACAGATGATTATGAAAAGGCAAATATCTTGAATGATTTCTTCCAAAATCAAACTTTATTGAACGACAACAATACCGATCCTCCCTACTTCGAACAAGTCATTACACATTTTACACTCGATACACTTACGCTCGAGCTGATGAGGTTCGTCAGGTCCTACTATCACTACTTTATGGGAAAGCAACTGGCCCAGACGAAATAAACAATCGGGTTTTGAGGGAACTTGCTAATGAGCTCTCTGTTCCACTATGTGATCTCTTTAATAAATCAATTGTCTTAGGCATTTTCCCAGATACTTGGAAAGAGTCCTTTGTATGTGCAGTGTTTAAAGCAGGTGATCCATCATAAGTAAATAATTATAGGCCTATTTCGCTTTTGAGTGTCATTGATAAAGTTTTTGAAAGACTACTTTTCAAGCATATTTTCAATTTCTTAAGAGATGTTAACTTTCTTTCTGCTTTTCAATCAGGATTTACGCCTGGCGATTCTACTATTAACCAACTCACATACTTGTACAACTCATTTTGTCAGGCAATTGACGCCGGAAAGGAAGTCCGGGTAGTATTCTTTGATATAAGTAAAGCATTTGATCGTGTTTGGCACAAAGGTCTCTTGTTTAAACTGAAGGCTGCTGGTATTTCTGGTCATATTATTCAACTTATTGCTGACTATCTTAGTAACAGACAACAACGTGTGGTTATTCCTGGACAAAAATCTAAATCGAACAAAATGAACGCCGGTGTTCCACAGGGTTCTATTTTGGGCCACCTTCTCTTCCTTGTATATATTAATGACATTGTTTCAAATATTAATTCAAACATTCGTTTATTTTCTGACGATACAAGTTTGTACCTTATTATTGACAAGGATAGTGACGTCATAAATACTGAGAATATAATTAATCAGGACATCCAAAAAATAGTTGAATGGGCGGAGAAATGGCTAGTGACTTTCAACCCTTCTAAAACTAAATCCATGTTAATATCTCGCAAAAGAAACCCACCTTATCACCCACCCCTTGTAATGTCAAATGAACAAATTTCTGAAGTATCCTCCCACAAACACCTTGGTATCAATCTCTCGAATGACTGTTCCTGGCTTTCACACATCGAATATGTAAAAGATAAGGCATGGAAACGCATTAATATCATGCGTAAACTCAAATTTCAGCTTGATCGGAAATCTTTAGAAGTTATTTACACTTCTTTCATCAGACCTCTATTAGAATATGGTGACGTCATCTGGGACAATTGTACCAATTATGAAAAACAAGACCTTGATAAAATTCAGAACGAAGCTGCACGTATAGTCATAGGGGCAACACAATTGGTATCTATCCACGACCTTTACAAAGATATTGGTTGGGAAACACTTGAGACTCGAAGAAGTAAACACAAACTTATACATTTATATAAAATGGTCAATAGTGCAACTCCTCCTTATCTTACATCACTAGTACCCCCTATGGTCAGTGCAGCATCAAATTATAGGTTAAGAAATTCAGATGACTTCCAAATACCATTCTCTCGTACACAATTATATTCAACTTCTTTCCTAGTTGAGAATGGAACAATCTCCCTGTTGATGTACGTAACTCTAGCTCTATTATTACCTTTAAGCAACACCTCAATCGTGACAAAATTCAAATTCCTAAATATTATTGCACGGGAAATAGAAGAGCACATATACCCCATGCACGCTTACGAACAAATTATTCAATAAAAGCATCGTCGAATCTCCCCTTTGTAGATGTGGAGGGGTTGAGAGTACTAACCATTTTTTCTTGCTACATTTTTCCACTTTTCTTAATTCATACCCATATTATTTTCGTTATTTTCGTTTCTGCATTCTCTAATGTAAATCGATTATTTTCTTATACCTTAAATTGTTGATACATTTTTTCTCCTTTTAGTATTATCATTATTTCTATCGATTGATACAAGCATATTTACCGCTATCTTATCCTGACCATATTCAACCAGTGGATAAGAACTCTATAAGATTTTATCTTTCGTTCTGATCCTTTTGTTTTTGTGTACAAATTTTGTGTATTGTTCTAACTATTTGGAAATAAAATACGTTTAAACCAACCTATTTTAGTTTTACATATGTAACTTTGCACATTTGAGATGGGTGATACCCATAACATATATTATAGTTACATATGTAACTTTGCACATTGGAAATGGGTGATACCAATAACATGTGTTATTGTTACATATGTACCTGGAGTGGTTAGAGTCCCTGACATGAAATCACTTGCCCATTACATCTGTGGTTGGTCCCTTATGCGACCAGGAATCTTTATGTCAGCTATCCAACTAGCTTGCGGAATCGCTGTGGGTCTACCCAGGTGCCTGCCCATGCTCGAAAATTGCCCAAGGGTCACATTGGGTCTCCCTCCATCAATGGAAGCTGAAAAGTCACCATATGACCCTAAGGTCTTAAGGTTTTTGTTGGTATGACTATACAATCCAATTCAATTAATAAGTAGCTATGCACCTCAAGATGTGTGATACCCGTACCTTAATATTATATTATTGTTATATTTATAGGTTATTGGATTTGTATTGGGATAGATGCACGAGTTTTTTTGCGTATTAATATTGCGCGACTTTAGGAGCACAATATTTATGCACAAAAGATCGAGTTCATATATCCCAATACAAATCTAATAACCTTTTTTTTATTGCATACGTATTTTTAAATTAGAGAGAATAAAATAGGTTGTACATTTAATTTTCACAAAAAACATTTATATGAAACAAACATATTGTCATTACATAATGGGAATTTTCACAATTAAATCGATATTGTTTACATCACGTGACATACTTTCTTTGAAATGAACAGAAAAGTGCAACAAGCACGAAAGAATATACATTACACACCCAATATATATTGACGTTTCCTGTTACATTGAAAGTAAAAAGAGCTTGTAAATGCGTATGCAATAAATGTAACTATGCACACTCAAAATATACCATAATATTATATGTAACTATGCACACTAGAGATGGGTGATACCCATAACATATATTATTGTTACATATGTAACTATGCACACTCAAGATGGTTGATACCCATAACATAATATTATATGATTGTTACATACGTACTATGCACACTAGAGATGGGTGATACCCATAACATATATTATTGTTACATATGTAACTATGCTCACTCAAGATGGGTGATACCTATAACATAATATTATATTATTGTTACATACGTAACTATGCACACTAGAGATGGGTGATACCCATAACATATATTATTGTTACATATGTAACTATGCACACTCAAGATGGGTGATACCCATGACATATATTATTGTTACATATGTAACTATGCACACTAGAGATGGGTGATACCCATAACATTTATTATTGCTACATATGTAACTATGCACACTCAAGATGGCTGATACCCATAACATATATTATTGTTACATATGTAACTATGCACACTCAAGATGGCTGATACCCATAACATATATTATTGTTACATATGTAACTATGTACACTCAAGTTGGGTGATACCCATAACATATATTATTGTTACATATGTAACGATGCACACTCAAGATGGGTGATACCCATAACATATATTATTGTTATATATGTAACTATGCACACTCGAGATGGGTGATACCCATAACATATATTATTGTTACATATGTAACTATGCACACTAGAGATGGGTGATACCCATAACATATATTATTGTTACATATGTAACTATGCACACAATAGATGGGTGATATCCATAAGATATATTATGTTACATAATGAATGATACCCATAACATATATCATTGTTACTTAAACCATTCCTATGACGTCACTCTATTGTTGTAACTGGAGTATTTTTTACAAATCAACAGTTGATCACAATTTACAGTCTGTGCTAGAAGAAGAATAGAACATCTATTCTTCTAACACAGACTTTGGAAACTGTTAAGATCCCTACCATATAACCATATATACACTTAATGGGCATGAACGGACGGATATAACCATTAAACCAGCATTGACCCTTGGTCAACCCCCGGCCATGGGGACATAGCCCCTAGAGCATACCTTGGAAACCGTTGAGATCCTCATCATATAACCATATATACACTCACTGGGTATGAACAGACGGATACAACCGTCCAACTAATATTAGCCCTAGGATCAGTCCCCACCCCTGGTGAAATAGCCCATTGGTCATAACTTGGAAACTGTTGAGATCTCCAACCTATGACCCTATATACATTTACCTGGCATGGGACTAGCATTGACCCTGGGGTCTATCAGCACCCCTTGGGACATAGCCACTGGATCATAACTTGGAAATCATTGAGATCCTCACTCTGTAACCATATTATACTATAGCAAATTCCCGCACCCCACCTTAGAGGTGTTCAGGCCCAGTAAATGTATACATATATATCTTTCTTTGTTGTTGTTTTCTGGTGGTGGTAGTCCACCCCATTTTCCCTGGGAAGCACCAGTACTGTATACCTCCCATCGTTCTTGCAGAATTGTTATCCATTGGACCAATATTCTCCAAAATTGGTTATATAATTATATAGGCACAATTTGATATATAATTAGCCCCATCGCCGCAGTAAATCCAGAGTTATGCCCCTTGGAATAATAAGAAATGACGAGATTAATGTTGTCCGCACTCATATTTTGGGTAGTTGTTATCCAAACATAGTCATATTGTATATGGGAACAATGTCTCGGCCAAGTTCAATAATCAGCCCCATTGCCTTCGTAATTTCAGAGTTATGTCCCTTGGAACAGTAAAAATTCATGAAATTAATATCCGAAATACAATTTCTTATTATTTATATGTGAAACAATAGCAGGGGCATCCGTGTCCAATTGATCATTTCTAGTTCATCTTTGCGAAGATCATGAGGTGACCGAATCAGGAACATTTTTGACCCTCGTGTTTTTCTTCTTTTTGATTTGTTTTTTTTTTTGGATTTTTTTTTGAGGATATTTGTATATAGTATGCAAGAAAAATGTGTTTTGACAAGAAATTATTTTTTAATGTTTGGTCTTTCAGAGCATATCATGGCTGCATCAGCAGACACAGTGTCTAGTGTGACCACAAAACCTGGATTGTGTCCCTTTGAAAAGCGCCAATTTCACACACAAGAGAAAACTGTCAAAGGCGAGTAAGTAGACAAATTTAAAATCCTGTTGATCTGTTTGTCAGTATAAAATCTCGGTAATTAATTTGTATTAAATTTCAGTCAAACTTTAAAAAAACACACAAAAGAACAACATGTAAGTACCTTATGATGCATTCTAATTCTCCCAAACGATAATATTTTGGCTACCGCCATGCGAAATGCATCTTAAAATTTTCGAACATTTGTGGTCACAATTTTTAACATATTATTTTTAACTTGTGACATGCAAAACTTTGCTAAAGTTCGATTTTGAGTTCCATTTTGTTCAAAATTTAAAATTGCCGCCGTGCATACCGGTAATGCAAAACCTCGCCTAAGTTTGATTTTTGAGATCTGCAGGTCAAAATCCAAGACGGCCACCACACAACATGAAAACTTTTTGGATTTGTGTCTCAATATTTGACATATTCTTTTCAAACTTGGTATGTATCCTTATCATTGCACAACTTCTTAGATCTACTAAGTCTGATTTTGAAGTCACGTACGTGCCATATGTTTGAAACTGTTTTGAGATAATGAACATGCCGTTGTTCCTTTCCTAACATGTGTTACTGTTACAAAACACCATTCCTCCAACAATACCCTTTGCATTCAACATTATTGTTTGGCAGGGTACTCTCAGGCTAACTTGGCGCTTTTATGCTTTTGTTTTACAATGGCCTATGCACGCTTGTATATTATTATAGATGTATAGGAAAATGCTATCGCAGTCTTCTCCTCAGAAACAGATGGGCCAATGGCATTGATTTGTTTGCATAGAGATTGGTCATACAGATAATGGGTCCTAGATTATAAGAATCTTTCATGGGTATCCGGCGAAGAATAAGTGTTTTTATCGAAACCGAGGTTCTGCCGAGGTTCTGCCGAGGTTCCGATTAAGACACTTATACCGAGGGTTGGAATTCAGAACCGAATACCCATGATAGATTCTTTTTCTTGCATATCAAAGACATGGTGGGCGTTGACGCCGCCAGCTACTAACGTTTTGCATGTTTTCTTGCATACCGGATGTTGGCGCGCGTGAATTTTATCTCGACCCTAGGGTGAGTGGAAATATCTAGCCCCGGTAAAATGACGGATATCCTTTTCTTGCATACCGGACAAGGATATCCGTCATTTCACCGGGGCTAGATATTTCCATCTCACCCTAGGGTCGAGATAAAATTCACGCGCGCCAACATCCGGTATGCAGGAAAACATGCAAAACGTTAGTAGCTGGCGGCGTCAACGCACAACATGTCTCTGATATGCAATGATATGCAAGAAAAAGAATCTATCATGGGTATTCGGTTCAGATAGGGAATTCCAACCCTCGGTATAAGTGTTTTAATCGGAACCTCGGCAGAGCCTCGGTTCCGATAAAAACACTTATACCTCGGGTTGGAATTCCCTATCTTCACCGGATACCCATAGTGATTCTTATAGTCCGGTATGCAAGAATAGTGTATATGCAAACACATTGAACATGAATCTGAAACACATCCTGGTGCCTGTATTTGTATTTGTATTTGTATACGTATAATGCTTCCAGATCGCCTCCAGTCCCTTTAGGTCTCACTACACAGTGCATTTTTACTATGTTGGCCTATATGAATAAAGTTTATAGGGCCATTCCAAACAGGGGGTTTCCAAGCTAAAAGTTACTTTTTTATGTAACCAAGTCATTTGCCCACAAAAAACTGTACAAAATCTGGTATGTTGACCAGGTTTTTATTTTTAAATTTGAGTGGTATCCTCCAACGCACTATTTTGGGCTTTAACTCCAGAATTTGGAACAGAATTCCTACTCTTCTTCAACACCCATAAAACTGCCATATCTTGGTGGCAGTGTCATCTAATAGCTGCATATCCAATTTCAGACTCTGTTCATCTCACCTGCAACAACAATAAACATATATGTCAGCAGTTATTAAAAATATTTTAAACCGAAGAACACATTACTACTTTTTAAGGCATAAGAATTATCCTACCGTGGGTTTCAAGGGAGCTAACTGTGTAGTGAGACCTTTAAGTCTAAGAATATTCTTAAGATGTATCCCCTTTCAGTAATACAAAGGGCAATATATGTTTGGTATCCCCTTAAAGTATTACAAAGGGTAATATATGTTTGGTATCCCCTTTAAGTATTACAAAAATATATGTTTGCTATCCCCTTTAAGTATTACAAAAGGTAATATATGTTTGGTATCCCCTTTAAGTATTACAAAGGGTAATATATGTTTGGTGTTTGGTATCCCCTTTAAGTATTACAAAGGGTAATATATGTTTGGTATCCCCTTTAAGTATTACAAAGGGCAATATATGTTTGGTATCGCCTTTAAGTATTACAAAAGGTAATATATGTTTGGTATCCCCTTTAAGTATTACAAAGGGTAATATATGTTTGGTATCCCCTTTAAGTATTACAAAGTGTAATATATGTTTGGTATCCCCTTTAAGTATTACAAAGGGTAATATATGTTTGGTATTCAATTTAAGTATTACAAAAATATATGTTTGGTATCCCCTTTAAGTATTACACAGGGTAATATACTTTTGGTATTCCCTTTAAGTATTAAAAAAATATATGTTTGGTATCCCCTTTAAGTATTACACAAGGTAATATACTTTTGGTATCCCCTTTAAGTATTACAAAGGGTAATATACTTTTGGTATCCCCTTTAAGTATTACAAAGGGTAACATATGTTTTGTATCCCCTTAAAGTATTACAAAGGGTAATAAATTTGGTATCCCCTTTAAGTATTACAAAGGGTAATGTACTTTTGGTATCCCCTTTAAGTATTACAAAGGGTAACATATGTTTTGTATCCCCTTAAAGTATTACAAAGGGTAATATATTTGGTATCCCCTTTAAGTATTACAAAGGGTAATATACTTTTGGTATCCCCTTTAAGTATTACAAAAGGTAATATATGTTTGGTATCCCCTTTAAGTATTACAAAAGATAATATACTTTTGGTATCCCCTTTAAGTATTACAAAGGGTAATATACTTTTGGTATCCCCTTTAAATATTACAAAGGGTAACATATGTTTGGTATCCCCTTTAAGTATTACAAAGGGTAATATACTTTTGGTATCCCCTTTAAGTATTACAAAAGTTAATATATGTTTGGTATCCCCTTTATGTATTACAAAGGGTAATATACTTTTGGTATCCCCTTTAAGTATTACAAAGGGTAACATATGTTTGGTATCCCCTTTAAGTATTACAAAGGGTAGTATATTTTGTATCCCCTTTAAGTATTACAAAGGGTAATATTTTTGGTATACCCTTTAAGTATTGCAAAGGGTAATATTTGTTTGGTATCCCTTTAAGTATTACAAAGGGTAATATTTGTTTGGTATCCCCTTTAAGTATTACAAAGGGTAATACTTTTGGTATCCCCTTTAAGTATTACAAAGGGTAATATTTGTTTGGTATCCCCTTTAAGTATTACAAAGGGTAATATACTTTTGGTATCCCCTTTAAGTATTACAAAAGTTAATATATGTTTGGTATCCCCTTTATGTATTACAAAGGGTAATATACTTTTGGTATCCCCTTTAAGTATTACAAAGGGTAACATATGTTTGGTATCCCCTTTAAGTATTACAAAGGGTAGTATATTTTGTATCCCCTTTAAGTATTACAAAGGGTAATATTTTTGGTATACCCTTTAAGTATTGCAAAGGGTAATATTTGTTTGGTATCCCTTTAAGTATTACAAAGGGTAATATTTGTTTGGTATCCCCTTTAAGTATTACAAAGGGTAATACTTTTGGTATCCCCTTTAAGTATTACAAAGGGTAATATTTGTTTGGTATCCCCTTTAAGTATTACAAAGGGTAATATATTTGGTATCCCCTTTAAGTATTACAAAAGGTAAATTATACAGTCGAGAAAAGTTTAACTGCTTTAGCAAAGTATATGTTTATTATTTAAAGTAGCTATCCCGCCAAATAACGGCAAAATTACACTACAAAAACGTTTATCAAAACTCTATCCAGGTAAAATAATAATGTATTTGTGCCGATTAAAAGTAAAGATATATTAACAGGTTCTTAAAATAACCATGATTGAATATGTGTAAAACGAATTACGAGTTGGTAACTTCAGTGCTCCAGTTTTGGGGTTTAGCCTGGCTGGTTAAAGCTGTTTATATAGTTTGGATTCTCAAAATATGTAATTTAAATATGGAATACCTTGTCATCAGTAGGTTTAGAAATGGTGTACAGATGTTGTAAAACGTGGGCTGTTGTTGGCGGAATAGCTACTTAGAGTATGACAAAATGCAAAATACTTTTACCTGAAATGTGTTTGTCTAGATATTAATTGATAGTTGAGAAAAACTGCTTTAGCAAAGTGTATATATTTATTGTTGGTAATTAATACAGTGTTTTCATGTGCAGGTTCCGCGTTGTCAGCTACAACATTCTGGCTGACATATGGGCCCAGCGAGACTATGCGACTGATTTTTCCTACTGCCCTCCCCATGCATTCACGCTGGCTTACAGACAACAGCTTGTCATAAAGGAATTGGAAGGTGATTGCTTCAGTTAACATGAAATAGGCATTAAATAATAATATATGTGTAAATTAAAAAACAAACAAAAAAACGAAAAATTGGTACATCTACTATAAATAAAAGTTAGTATGTCTGTTCGAAAAATTGAACATATTGTCTTCCACGTTGTCGCACATCCGAAAGGCTGAAATTATATATTCAATCACATTCTTGAGAGGGTGATAGTAAAAATGTTCACCCTGAGAATATGATTAACGCCCGAGGCAAAGCCGAGGGTGAAAATCAATTTCCGAAGGGTTAATGTTTTTACTATCACCCTCTCATGAATGTGATATTTATACGAGGGCGGCATCAAACTCTTAGTTTCTGCTCAATAACTTTGGTTAGGAATGAGAAAATGCGATGAACGTTGCACGGTAGGTAGCTTATATGGAAAGGAAGCTTGGGATTGCATTTTGAGTCACTGGGTTTCCAGTGGGTTTCCAGTGACTCAAGAAAAACGGTCTCCCAGCTCGAAGCTCGAAGACCTCGACTTTGCCGATGACCTTGCTGTAGTCTCTACAAAATTCAACCATCTTCAAGAAAAGACCAACAGGCTGAATAGCTTTGCAATGCAGGTGGGCCTTAACACCAATACGTCAAAGACCAAAGTTATGTGCATTAACACAAACCCGATAGAACCAATCACAGTCAACAATGAGCCACTTGAATATGTCCAACATTTTACGTATCTCGGAAGCAGGCCCATCAGTAAAGACAATGCCGCACAAAAAGATATACAAGCAAGGCTTGGAAAAGCCAGAGGAGCATTTGGCAGAATAAAGACAATCTGGAAATCTAGGCAGTACAGCAACAACACAAAGTTACGACTATACAACAGCTTTGTCAATCCAGTCCTGCTGTATATCTCAGAATGCTGGCGAGTTACCAAGGGCGACATGAAGAAGATTAGCGTCTTCCACAATGGTTGCCTGAAGAGGATATGTAGAATATTCTGGCCCATGAAAATCGCCAATGAAGAACTGTACAAGAGGACAAAGAGCCAAAATGTGGTCACTGAGATCAAACGCCGCCGCATCCGTTGGCTTGGACACGTTCTTAGAATGGACCAGGACCGTATCCCAAAGACTGCATTGAGATGGACACCACCAGGCAGAAGAAAACAAGGACGCCCTAAAATGACATGGAGGCGCACCATACTAACTGAGCTGAAGGAGATAGGTTTGACATGGGGCGAGGCGCAACATGCTGCAAACGACCGAGCCAAGTGGAGGCAAATCGTTGATGCCTTATGTCCCATCAGGGACGAAGAGGATTAAGTAAGGAAAACGGTTTCCACTCAATAACTTAAATAGGAATGAGATATTAGAACGAAACTTTCTATGTAGGTAGCTTATATCAAAAGGACGTTTGGGATTGCATTCGGAGTCACTGGGTTTAATTTACTAAAAATAGAAAAAAAACTGTTTCCGCTCAATAACTTTAGTTGGGAATGAGATATTGGAACGAAACTTGCTGTGTATGTAGCTTTCATGGAAAGGAAGCTTGAGATTGCATTTGGGGTCACTGGGGTCAAGATCATTGTTACTAAAATAGAAAAATTGTTTCCGCTCAATAACTTAAGTAAGGAATGAGACTTGTTGTGTAGGTAGCTTATATCAAAGGAAGTTTGGGATTACATTTGGGGTAACTGGGGTCGAGGTCATTGTTACTAAAAATAGAAAAACGGTTTCCGCTCAATAACTTTAGTTGGGAATGAGATATTTGAAAGGAAATTTGCTGTGTATGTACCGTATATGGAAAGGAAGCTTGGAATTGCATTTGGGGTTACTGGGGTCAAGGTCACTGTTACTAAAAATAGAAAAACAATTTCCGCTGCAATGAAACTTGCTGTGTATGTAGCTTATATTTGCCTTACTAACAATTTTTTTTTCTTTACAGTCCTAGTTTACCGTGTATGCATTTAAGTCTGTGATTCACATGTCATTCTATTTGTTCTGTCTGTATTGTACACTATTTATATCACTTTAATACTAGAACCTTATCAATTTCATTTATGTAATTTGCTGTTTTTGTAGAAAAAAATAATTTGTTACTTAATTTTCATCTTACCGGTACTGTAATAGCATTTCAAATGGAAAACCTGGTTTTCGTGGAATTTCCACGTTACATGTTGTTTACATAGAGTCATATAGAGTTAGACTTCTGACGAATTCTTCTCTGAAACTATTCAATTTCCCTAACACTTCACAGAAACATTCCACATGTCCTAAATGAAATTTAAGTCAGTCTGAAATTCAAGATGGCCTCCATGGCTAAAAATAGATAATAGATTCACTAGAATTTACAATTAATTTTCTTAATTTTGCTTCTCTTCTCTAATATGTTAAGGTTACAATGGTGACGTTATCTGTCTACAAGAAGTTGACACCAAAGTTTATCATGACAGTTTGCTCATGGCAATGGAGGTGCTTGGGTTCCATGGAACTTATAAACAAAAGGCTGGGGAGCATACTGAAGGATCAGCTATCTTCTTTCGGAAAACAAAATTCAGGTAATATTGGTTTTTATCTCCCGACTAATATGTTTTGTTGGGTGGGATCCACTCGGGGTCCTTATGACTTGGATCTTGTCTGCTCTGCAACTTTGAAATGGAGAGAGATAATTTAGTTAAACGTAATAATAAACTTAATACAACTCTATCCAGGTCCATATCATATAATACTGTATTTCTGCCGATTAAAAGTATAGGTTTATTCATTGGTTCCTAAAATACCCTTGATTAAATATGCTTAAAATGACATGTCAGAGTTTGCAACTCTTAATTCAATGTTCCAGTGTTGGTGTTTGGCCTGGCTGGTTAGAACCTTTTTTTATTGTGTCTATAGAACCATGGATCCACCCTTGTACACTTGGTGGTAGGCGTGTTTGTTTACCACGTCTACCATCTCGAGAAGGATTTCCCTATAATAGATGCCAACAGTTAAATAATCTCTATATTATTGACATTTACAAAGACTGGCAGCAGAATATGGAGAATTTCTCAAGGATGTGCTGGAGAGTAGCGGTCTATGTGATGATATTCTCCTGAAGACTGACGCTGTACCAGTCCTTAAACAAGTCCTACAAGACAAGACTCAGGTCGTACATGTACGTCAATTTTTCTTTTACCGTCTTTCTTTTACCATCCACAGTCCTATGTGCTGCAAACAGGCCAAGGGTCAACCCTTAAACAGGTCCTATAAGACAAGACGCAGGTCAAACATGTAAAAGTTTTCTTTCATTGTCTTTCTTTTACCATCCAGTCTTATGTGCCGTAAATAGGCCAAGGGTCAGCCCTCCAGTGATTTTTTCACCCTTTTGGGAATGGTACCGGTCAGTTGTAAAATTGGCATCATTTTGCCTCTGGGAATTTTTCACTATCAAACAAAAGCAATATTGTATACCTAAATACTTTGCAAACACGTTACCATGTATACATTCTCTTGTTGTATTTCATTACACTCCCCTAACGGTATATAGTTTTCCCATTTTTAGCTTGACTATTCGAAGAATAAGAGAGCTTATGTAATCACCCCGGCGTCGGCGTCGGCGTCCCACATCAAGGTTTGCGTGTAAGCTGTGTTTACAAGTGTATATCTCTTACATTTCTTATCCTAGCACAACCAAATTTGGCCATTAGCTTCCTTATATCATTATCGTAAGGGCTGCTTAAGTAATTTTGGTTCCTGTAATCCCTGGGCTCCCATGGAACCCAAATTCTGAAAATATGTCTGTTTCACATCAAATTTTGCGTGTAAGCTGTGTTTACAGGTCTATATCTCTTACATTTCTTGTCCTAGCTGAACTAAATTTTGGAATTGGTTTTCTTATAGTATGTTGTAAAGGGTTGGATAAGTTATTTTGTCTTCTGCAAACTCTGGGCTCCCATGGAACCAAAATTGTGATGGCCCATAAAATGTTGCAATAAAGGCAGATCTAGGTTTTGCATGTAAGCATGTATATCTATAATTTCGGTTTCGGATTTGTTAGAGCATTATGCATCTTATTACTTCACCCATATTGGGGCATGGGATCCCTCCACCCCCACCCCCCCCCCACCCATCCCCGCCCCCCACCACAAACCCCCACCCCCCGCCTCTCATCCCCCCACCTAGTTGAAACATTTTTTTTACATATTTCTGTGTTGTTTTAGTCAATTCTTACACATAGATCCCCCCCACCCCCCACTGGGTACTAGTCTGCTTGGTCCTCCTCATAACCCTGCAACAGAGAGTGTGTATTCAGGTACCAGTAGACCACTGCATACTGGGTACCAGTCTGCTTGATCCTCCTCATAACCCTGCAATAGAGGGTGTGTATTCAGGTACCAGTAGACTACTGCATACTGGGTACCAACCGCTTGGTCCTCCTCATAATCCTGCAATAGAGAGTGTGTATTCAGGTACCAGTAGACCACTGCATACTGGGTACCAGTCCGCTTGGTCCTCCTCATAACCCTGCAATAGAGAATGTGTATTCAGGTACCAGTAGACCACTGCATACTGGGTACCAGTCTGCTTGGTCCTCCTCATAACCCTGCAATAGAGAGTGTGTATTCAGGTATCAGTAGACTACTGCATACTGGGTACCAGTCTGCTTGAACCTCCTCACAACCCTGCAACAGAGAGTGTGTATTCAGGTACCCAGTCAGCTTGGTCCTCCTCATAACCCTGCAATAGAGAGTGTGTATTCAGGTACCAGTAGACTACTGCATACTGGGTACCAGTCTGCTTGATCCTCCTCATAACCCTGCAACAGAGAGTGTGTATTCAGGTACCAGTAGACCACTGCAGACTGGGTACCAGTCTGCTTGGTCCTCCTCATAACCCTGCAATAGAGAGTGTATTCAGGTACCAGTAGACTACTGCATACTGGGTACCAGTCTGCTTGGTCCTCCTCATAACCCTGCAATAGAGTGTGTATTCAGGTACCAGTAGACCACTGCATACTGGATACCAGACTGCTTGGTCCTCCTCATAGCCCTGCAACAGAGTGTGTATTCAGGTACCAGTAGACCACTGCATACTGGGTACCAGTCTGCTTGGTCCTCCTCATAACCCTGCAACAGAGAGTGTGTATTCAGGTACCAGTAGACCACTGCATACTGGGTACAAGTCTGCTTGGTCCTCCTCATAACCCTGAAATAGAGAGTGTGTATTCAGGTACCAGTACACTACTGCATACTGGGTTCCCAGTCTGCTTGATCCTCCTCATAACCCTGCAATCCAAACTCCCAGCAGTGGTTACTTCCCCTATCTGTTACAGTAACCACTGCCACCACACACATGTATGGCTGAAATCCAGCTTTTGGTTAAATATGTTTAGGTCAATATTTCAACTTGCTTTGTTCATAATATAGGAAAATAGTGTGAAAAACGATATCTGGTTACAAAAATAATTATTTATTTATAAAAACATATATTTTAGCGTTTGCACCGGTTACTTGTAAACAAACATGTATTCCGTTGAGAACAGTACAGACGCTGTGCGCAAATTTAGCAAAGAGATTACACCCAAGCCAAAACAGGTTGAATGTTTTCAACATCTTCTCGAAGGTGATAATGTTATTGCCAATTTGCCTGTTGGTTACGGCAAGAGATTGCTGTACCAAGCATTACCTAGTGTATCGCCATTTTGTAATCACATGGCCTCAGCTATCATCACGTGATTTGTGTGGTGGCAGGCAATGTCACTGCGCGGAGGTTGCCTTCAATCATGAGTGTGTTCGGGTACCAGTAGACTTGGTCCTCCTCATAACGCAATAGGTAATAGGTTGACCTACAAAATAATTTGAAAACTGAAAATTACTGATGAAGCTGAATGGGTCTATGTTGTACAGGCACTGCAGGAATGTACCCCGGGCATATTCGTGTTTACACACATGTACCAACCACTCACTATAGAACCCAGCAAAAAACATTATTCCTTCGGATTTCCTATTACAACTTACAACGAATTTGTGATACAGTAAATAACAAGCAAATTCGATGAATTGATATCCCCCGCCGACTGATGTATTATCCTCGAGTGGAAGAAATGTGTTCGGATTTTTTTTAAATTAATATAAATCTTGACCTTAAGCCTTCATAAATTCGAATATCTACTAGATAGTAGTTTTGAAATTCATCACCATAGTAGATTTAAACAAGAAATGTCACAGTAAGTGACAAATGCCCCCGAAGTGACCTGTAATATGAAATGAACAGATATATTTAAAAATAATTTAAAAAAATAAATCCAATAAAACAAACAATAAAAATCAAATCAAATAAAATTTAAAAAAAAAAATTAAAAATTTTTTAAAAAAAATTCAAAAGAAAATTCAAAAAGAAATTTAAAAAAAAAAAATTAAAAAAAATATATTATTATTTTTTTTTTTTCGCGACACAACGTCTTGTGAGGAATTGTGCGAAGTTATTTGAAAATCCGTCGATTATTGTCAGTTATGAAGCGGACACGATTGTACAGACGAACGGATTTTGACCTTTGATCTCTAAGTGTGACCTTCACCTTGGAACCACGGACCTGGAATTTTTGCGGACACGTCATCTTGTTGTAGTGAGCAATTGTGCGAAGTTATTTGAAAATCCGTCCATTATTGTCAGAGTTATGAAGCGGACACGAGTGTACAGACGAACAGATTTTGACCTTTGACCTCTAAGTGTGACCTTGACTTTGGAGCCACGGACCTGGTTTTTACGCGCAACATGTCGTCTTGTTGTGGTGAACAATTGTGCGAAGTTATTTGAAAATCCGTCCATTATTGTCAGAGTTATGAAGCGGACACGATTGTACACGCGAACGGACAGACAGTGCGACTAGTATATGCCACCCTTCGGGGGCATAAAAAAAAAAAGTACCATTTTAAGGCACTGACTTTTATAGTGGGACTAAAGGGCTGGACTGGGTGTACTATTAGCAGGTGTGTATAATATAGTAATAAATGTAACATACAAGAAATGTAGAATTGTATATCAATGATTACTTTTTAATTACCTGGCCATGTGATAATTTATCAATCTGATTATTTCATCTCATTACTACGGCTACTATCAGATGATCTTGTTATTTCAGGGAGAGGGATGTATTTGGCTCATGTTTGTCTATCTTTAAAATAAATCAAACTTTCATTGATATAAACACTCAAACCAAGTTTGACATGTGACCCAGGGGCAGAGCCAAATTTGACCCCAGTGTCACCATTTGAACAAACATGGTAGAGGACCATAAGCTGAGTGTAAATAAAAATATAAAACCTTTGACTCTTGTAGTTTCAGAGAAGAGGATTTTTAAAGTTTCCCTATAAATAAGTCTATGTAAAACTACAACCCTGGGGCGATTTGACCACAGGGTCACCATTTGAACAAAACTGGTAGAGGATCCATAAGCTGAGTGTAAATACAAATATTAAACCAAAATTGACTCTTGTAGTTTCAGAGAAGATTTTTAAAGTTTCCCTATATATAGGTCTATGTAAAACTGCGACCCTGGGGCGATTTGGCCCCAGGGTCACCATTTGAACAAAACTGGTAGAGGATCCATAAGAGGATAATAAATAAAAAAGATTAAACCTATCTCTTGTAGTTTTAAACTACAAGAGATAGGTTTAATCTTTTTTACTTTAAGAGAAGATTTTTTAGAAAAATTGAACCCATGAACCATTTGAACAAAACTGGTAGAGGATCCATAAGAGGATAATAAATAAAAAAGATTAAACCTATCTCTTGTAGTTTTAAACTACAAGAGATAGGTTTAATCTTTTTTACTTTAAGAGAAGATTTTTTAGAAAAATTGAACCCATGAACCAAGGTTTCTCATGAAAAAAGGAAATAATTAAAAAAAAAAAAAGAAAGAAAAAATATGCCTCATGTGAGATTTGAACCCACGACCTGAATAATTCAAGGGGACAGTTATCAATTTAAGGGCAATAACTCCGGCGTTACTAGGACGATTCCGAAATAAATTTGCCGCGTCACATCCCACTATTGGGATAAACATTATAATCAAGTTTAATGAAAATCAAACAAGCGGTTATCAAGATATGGCTGTGGACAGACATAATTAAGCAATTTTTAGCAATTAAAGGGCAATAACTCCGGAATTACTGGGGGCGATTCCGGAAAAAAATAGCCGCTTGTCATCCCACTATCAGGATAAACATTATTACCAAGTGTATTGAAAATCCAATCTGCAGTTATGAAGATATGGCTCCGGACGGACGGAAGGAAGGACGGACGGACAACGCCACATTAATATCCCTATTAATAACAAACGTTCGTTAACATTTTGAGAAAGGTACTTTTTCAGAACACAGGATACATTCATGGTACATATGTGTATCCATGAATAAACCCTTTCAGCATCAATGGAGGGTCCCAAAGGGGGGGGGGGGGGGGGGTGTTCACATGATCACGTAAAATAAAAACAAAAATCACGTCTTCACGTGAAAATAGCAGAACTTTCACATTTCACGTTAATTGTGGATGAGCAGACGTGAAGCGCTATAGACTCGAGCTTCTCTAGTCCCCGGGGATTCCCCGTGCCAGATGTTCGCGCAAGTACGAAAGTTCAGCTCTCGGGGGAGGAGGAGGGACACTAAAAAGACTGAAAAGGACTAAAAATTCACGTTTCACGTCACCATATCACGCGATCACGTTTTACCAAGACCAAAGTCACGGATCACGCTGATATAATTTTCACGCAATCACGCAAAAATATTGTTTGTTTCACGTGTCACGTTTTTAAAAAGACCCCGATCACGTTTTCACGCAAAACCCCTTTGGGATCCCCTCAATGGAGGGTTGCTAGCTATAGACAGCATTAGTATGAGAGTTGGGATGCAGTCTTTATATAAAATATAATAATGTTATTATCGTATTTATATACAATATTTTTAGGTGTTGGTCTTGGAGAGTGTGGATCAACCCGGGCGATTGATTCTGGTTGCCAATACACATCTGTTCTGGCACGTGGCTGGTGAACATGTGCGACTCGTGCAGATACTCGTTGCTATGAGATATGTAGAGAACCTTCTGCAAAAGTATAAAAAACAGGTAATAAAGTCAACAATATGAGCTAATTTAGTCTATTTAAAAAGAAAATGCTATTGTTGCCAACTGATCCATGTTGTCAGCATGGCTATCAGCATCGTCGAGATATTTTCATTTGACCCAATTTCTTGTTAAATTTGAGTTCTAAAGCACAAAGACATTTAACAAAACATTCATCTTGCTTAATAATAGAACGTCCATCAATCGGGTGATCTTCTGTCCCTGGTTCCTTGGCTCACTAGGATGCAGACTTGGCGGGGAATGAGCACCAGACATTTGCAACAATTGCAGATTGCCCGATATCATATCCAGTCCCCACCCACCCACACCCTATCGCTGGTCACTACAGCGTATTACTAACAAACGACACTTCATTAGTGAATCTCACTCAAATGTGTGAGAATAGACAGCGGAAATAAATTGCTTTTCTTTATTAGGGATGTGCAGTAGTCCAATGGTGAGAAAAGTAAACCGGGGGCCACTGGTTCCTCCACCTATTCAGTCTTTCAAAAGCGACTTTAAACCAAGGCTCCCCAGCAGGAGCACTGACGTTGTTCCAATATCAGTATTATGTAGCAATGTCGTAAACGTAGGAACAACGATCATTCAACGTTGTCCGACCAAATACCACAAGTAGATTTTACCACCGTACGTCCCTTCATTGCCAAATGCCAATTGATCTAATAAGTTTCTTTTATATCCTGCAGAATCCAAGTTTGGTATTTTGTGGAGATTTCAACAGTACGCCTGATCAGGGTGTATACGAGTTTATGACCACAAGAACAATAAAGGAGGACAGCCTACATTTGAAGGATGGTATAATGTTTGTCTGTTTGTCTTTGAGTGCATTGTTGGCTATTCTCATGTCAAAATATTACACTTCATCTTCAGTGTTTTTATACCTGCGTTTTCACAAAATAGTGGAGGCTATACAGGAACTATGCTGTCCGTAACATCCCGTCGCTTAACACATGTTTGTCCCGTCCAGTCGCGTAAATCATTGTTGTTTACGGATCTCAACTTAGCGATCACAATGTTGTCTGGGTGAATGTGTGTCTGTTTGTTCGTTCCTTCGTTTGTTCGTGCATCCGATTATTATTTTTATTATCTTTTTTGTTACCTGCAGGATTTTTTAGAGATCTCTACTTAACGATCACAATGTATGTTCGTTCGTCTGTGCATGCGACCAATTTTCATTCCTTAATATCTTCTTTGTTACAGGCAGAATTATCACCAAACGTCAACAGAATGTTTCTTATATGTATCTTAACATCATGTGAAAACTTTCGGGTTGCTGTGACCTACGGTACTTTCGAGGTACTATGGGTCACATCCGGTCTTGCTTCCTTCTTGCAGGATGTTCACCAAACTTTACCAAAATGTTCCTTATATGCATCCAACATATTCCCAATACCAATTCTATATTATGAGACAAAAATTGGAGGGGGAAAAAAAGTAAAACAGTGTCAATGAATCATGCACATACTTGAAGATTCATATGCAAAGGACTTACATGATGAGCGATGAAAAACGTGAACAAATAATTTTTTGAACATGTACTTCGGAAAAAGGTAACATGACATTTAATGAACTTTTGATTTTGACAAATTTAATAAACAAACTCCGTTTATCAGATTTGCCCCTCCGTTGGGTAATACATCTGGTTTTTTAAAACAAAAGTTCAGTAACTCTTAACTCTATTTATTACATTTCTATGGGTAAAAGATTGGGATTTCTCGGTGAAAGAATATATATAATCGCTAAATACTGATGAACTACGAACACAAAATAACTAACTGTGACGTTGATAACAGTCGATAAAGTTTTACTGACCAAAAACAAATTGCAGTTAGTTAGAGAAGGACACAACTGTGGTGTTGTAGAAGTTTTAATCATAGTACATTTTGTAACAAGAAATTCGCAAATGTTGAAGTTCCTCTTTGAAAAATTGAGCCAGTTCAGTACAGTATTAATGTAGAGTTTACAAAATTTTGCATCCTAAGTTTGCGCCGAACGCGTATTCTGTCAATAATGAAACTTTGCAGGAATACTATTTGCTGCGTTACGTGTTGTTTTAGTCTTTTTTCTGAAAGGAAAGATCTTACGTCGCCATGTACCATTCGATTAACAGCAGCATATTGTACATACAATATATAGCGAAAATTCTGTGTCGCGTTTCTTTTTCCTTTCAAGGCATATTCATGGTTTTAAAATAATCCCACTATAAATATCTTAATTTTAACAGTAAACTTAATTGAACATCTAGACCGCGTTTATTACCCACCAGCATTTAGAGGTGTGTCAAATTTATGGTCACTGATTGGTCAGTTTATTTTGATGAGGCTTTATCAAAATTACGAATGACCGTGTTTATTATACGGGTAGTTTTGTAGTGTAAGTTTTCCATTATTTCTGTTGTATTATTTCTTTTGTATCAATTTAAGATAAGGTATTTAAAAAATAAGTATGCTGTATCAGTTTAAGTTATTTAAAAATCTATTTTTAAGTGGTAGGTTGCAGAGTGAAATAATGTGCTGTTGGTGATCATGTTATTTTGTATTATATCACACAAAATCAGGTTAAATCTGTTTAGTGTTTTAATTGGGCCTTTAATCTGTTTTTAGGAGGTCCAGATCAGTTTGTGTCGGGGATGAATTTCTCTCACAGCCTCAACTTGGACAGTGGATGTGGAAAACTTCCATACACAAATTACACCGCAGACTACAAAATGCACCTTGACTATATCTACTATGACCTTGACCTTCTACAGGTCAGCAATGCCATTCCTCCACCAGAACATGAAGATGTAGAACTGCACACTGGGCTACCCAGCATAGTGTTTCCTTCTGATCATATAGCACAGATATGTGACTTTAAATGGAAATAGTGTTTGTTGTATAGTACAGTTGAATTGAATTGAATTTTAAGGCGCAACACATGATTACATGAAAGGTTATATGGTGCCTAACAGGAATGAACGTGCCAGGCTCATCCTCCATTTACAAGATAAAATATGGATAATGGGCCTAGAACCTTCTTACCTGCAGAGTTGCTGCAAATTCTATAGTAGACACTCCATTTACGATGGAGCCACGTTTCCACGTTTGCGTAAGTGATGTCATGATAAAGACCTTGAATGAGCATGATAAAAAATGACAAAATGAATATGAATGGCGGGACCTACCCCTCTGCATATGACAGTGTGTTTGTGAGATTGCAGTTGTGGTTGTATTCTACCCTGGCAACCACATGGGGTTTGTTTTATAGTACAACGTTTTATAGTTCTATTAGAACACGACGTAGGAACCACATGCAGAAGCTACTCTGCAGAGTCAGGCTTTCTAATATAACTGAATAAATATTAGAATATTTATTGTTTTAACAAACAAGAAGCCCATGAGGGCATGTGAATGCTGCACTATCTGATATGGCTCTAAATATAAGGGGATTTCACAAAATTCCCTTCAGTACTTCAAAGTTATGGCTGACACGGTTTTTACTCATTTGACCTCGAAGTGTGATCTTGACCCTGCAGTTCTGCAAGTGAGAAGGTTCTAGGAACATTTTGCATATTTTTTCTAAATGAAAATGGTGAGTGGGCCTAGAATGTTCATTTCTGTTGGCTCTATATAGCCTTTTTGTGCAAGTGCACCGTAAAACCGAATGTAATTCAGTTCAGTTCATTAGCTTCATTTCTAAGTCACCAACAACATTCATTTTTAAACCTTAAACACAGATACATCTAGATGAGCACTATACATCTGGACTGAAAATAGGTCAGTGTCACCAACCTTGACCTTCATTGTGCACTTTGTTGATTCTGGTTTTTCATTAGCTCCGTTTCTTAAGCACTGATAGCCGTAGACTGTACAAACTTCATACACAGATACATCTAGACGAGTGTTATACATTCTGACCAAACGTAAAATATATGCGTTTGTTTGGTGTGCTGTCAATTTGTTTATTGCAGTAGCTGTATCATATTGTTGCATTTTATATTGGTATACCGGTATAGATTATTTACAATAAAACGTGATATGATTTAAACGCTTGTCTACTGCCATTTGTTCACTTCCATTTACGTTTGATATTGAGGATATTAACGTCCCTTTTAACAATCTTTCCGTCATATCCCAACGGTAGCTAGCTTAGTGCTCAACTTTATACAGTGAAACTACTAGCAGTGGCAGGTTAACCTCGCCCAGCAAAAGTTTGCATTTATACGACGAAGGTTTCAATAAATGTTTTGTTTGTTTTTAACAGACACAAGTCGATTGTGTGTTGCTATAAATAGAATTTAATGTCTAGCATTGCTTGGGGTTTATTTCTATATATTTCTTCTTCTTTTTTAAATTCCAAACCGTGTTTGGGGACCTTAAAAGCCGCGAAACACAGATACAATATTTACATTTTTACATTTCTGTATCTTTCTTTTCTTTTTCTTTTTTGTCTACTTCCAAAACCTTTATTGTGGACATATGAAGCCACGACACAGAAGTAAGGCCTAGGTTCACAGTTGTCAATCCCTGATTAACACAAATGTATAGCGATATCATTAACGTGCACGGGGTATGGCTCTGCCTGCAACAGGATAGACGGCTTTACACCCTACTTTAAAGATTGCATACTTTAAATACATTGCACGGGTAAAATACTGCGGGATTGCAGTAAGATACTGTGGGAGTGTGGGAATCAAACCCGGGACCTTGGACGAGTTGCAAATACATATATGCGAGTCACTCGGCCATCGCAAGACTGTTAACAAACATACGCCTTGCAAAATATCCGTATTTTTTTTCATTTTTAATTGAATTACGGTATGAGCTACCAACTCAAAAATCATTTCACGTATATTCATCTATGGCGTAATAGCAGAGTCTACCTAGTGTCAGAATAATGTGACCATCATGTCATGTCTACAGCTTGGTATTCCAGTGTGGCAGTATTATAAAGTTGGGCATTTCCATGTCCCATGGAGGGACTTCCCACTTCATTGCTTCCGACTTTCATCGATTTTTTTACATGTAATTCCTTAATTCTAACCGTGACTTACACGTGAACATTTCGTATAAGTTATTTATAGAAACAAACACACCTGATTATCGGGTTGCGGAAATCAAAAGACAATTCTAACAACAATCGTCTATTTTGGTAAACATTATAAATAACTCGGCAAATGATGCAAACCCCAATTCGTGCCACTGCAAGTATTTTCACTAGTGCTGCCACAATGGAATGCCACCCTGTAGACACATGACATGACATGACACCCCACCCACTCGCAATATACTGACACTAAGGCCGACCAGTCCTAGGACTATCCTATACATGGTAGACGTCGAGGATGGGAGCTACTAGTACCATTTTTATGAAGTTTTTAATTTGACACAGCTGGTGATTGAACCCACGACCTCTTGTATGCCAGGCGGACCAACTACCACTAGGCCACGCCACGGGTAGTAGGAATATCCTTTGTTTTACTTCTGATATCAATCCTTAACCACTATTAAGCCAATACCAAATTTTATACCAAGTTTTATATTGACAAAATCTAGGTCATCTGAATTTTTATACTTAAATAAAATTGATGGAGTTATTGCCCCTATTGATCTTAAACGCATCATACTTTTGAAAGATTTAGTAGTAAAGTACTGTCAATTGCATAGGCCCAGTTAAAATATAGGTCCAGTCTCTGCTACGACATGAGTACCTTGCTCCTTTCTTGCAGGATTTTCACCAAACTCAGTCAGAATGTACCTTGTATGGATCTAACATTGGACTTATTTTGGATTAAATGAAATACTAAGTACACCTAAGGAACAAATATCTAATGGGACTGACATTGGTGTTGGTCAAATCTAAATATAATGTGGACTATCTGGCCTTCTTCAACATAGGACTCGACATGCAGGCCATGGTCTTCTAGTAACTGAACAGCATTGTATTCCTTATATAAGTGCTACCATAAAAGGACCCATTCCCAATTGCAAAAAAAAAAAGGAAAAGTTATTTACCCATTTCTGATGTAAAAAATTCCCAATTAAATAATAAAAGCAATTTAAATTTTGAAACTAGAAGGCCACGGCCTACATGTCGACCCCTATTGTGAAGTAGTCCTGATTTTTAGTTCTAATGGCCAAAGGCCAGGCGAGCTTGTACGATCATTTTTCGTCCGTCTGTCTGTCCATGCGTCTGTTAGCAATTTTATAAAATCGACATCTCCTCTGAAACCGCTTGAAGGATTTTGATGAAACTTCATCACAATGTTACTTGGGAGGGCCCCTCTCGGATTTATGTTTTTCATGGCTGCCAGTCATCCAAGATGGCCACCATGGCTAAAACTAGGTCAAATTTAAGGAAATTTCAAACGACATCTCCAAAACCACTTACTCGATTATTGTGAAATACCATAAACATGTTCCTTGGGTTGGCCTCTATCAAGTTTGTGTTTTTCATTAACGTCAAATAATCAAAATGGCCGCCACGGCGACTCAAAGTTTACATAGAGTTATATAGGAAAAGGCTAAAAATGACATCTTCTTTGAAATCGCTTGAAGGATTTTGATGAAACTTCATTACAATGATCTTTAGGATAGTCCCCCTCAGATTTGTGTTTTTTGCGGACGCCAGTCATCCAAGATGGACACCATGGCTAAAACTAGGTCAAATCTAAGGAAATTTCACACATCTCCAAAACAATTATTCCATTCTTATGAAATATCATAAACATGTTCCTTTGGTTGGCCTCTATCAAGTTTGAGTTTTTCGTTATTGTCGAATAATCAAAATGGCTGCCACAGTGACCCAAAGTTTACATAGTTATATTGGAAAAAAATTAAAAATCACATCTTCTCTGAAACCGCTTGAAGGATTTTGATGAAACTTAAATCACAATGATCTTTGGGATAGTCCCTCTCAGATATGTGTTTTTTGTGGTTGCCAGTCATCCAAGATGGACACCATGGCTAAAACTAGGTCAAATCTAAGGAAATCTCCAAAACCACTTATTCCATTCTTGTGAAATATCATAAACATGTTCCTTGGGTTAGACTATCAAGTTTGTGTTTTTCGTTATCGTCGAATAATAAAAATGGCCACCACGGCAATGATCCAAAGTTTACATAGAGTTATATAGGAACTAAAAATAACTTCTTCTCTGAAACCGCTTGAAGGATTTTGATGAAACTTCATTACAATGATCTTGAGGATAGTCCCCCTCAGAATTGTGTTTTTCGCGGCTGCCAGTCATCCAAGATGGCCACCATGGCTAAAATTAGGTCAAATTTAAGGAAATTTCAAAAAACATCTCCTCCGAAACCACTTATTCCATTCTTGTGAAATATCATAAACATGTTCCTTGGGTTAGCCTCTATCAAGTTTGTGTTTTTCGTTATCATCGAATAATCAAAATGGCCGCCACAGCGACCCAAAGTTTACATAGAGTTATATAGGAAAAGGTTAAAAATGACATCTTCTCTGAAACCGCTTGAAGGATTTTGATGAAACTTAATCACAATGATCTTTGGGTTAGTCTCCTCAGATTTGTGTTTTTGGGGCCTCTAGTCATCCATGATGGCCACCACGGCTAAACTTAGGTCAAATTTAAGGACATTTATCAAACGACATATTATCACTTATTCCATTCTAGTTAAATATCATATACATGTTCCTGTTGTTGGCCTCTTATCAAGTTTGTGTTTTTCGTTGTCATCAAATAGTCAAAATGGCCACCACGATAACCCAAAGTTTACATAGAGTTATATATAGGAAACATATTTCTTGGGTTGGCCTCTAACATGTTTATTTCAATTCCAAGAGATGTAAGTTGCTTACGTCATTAAACGGTGGAGGATGCATGTTGCAGACCGGATGTGACCAATATTTCATTCAAAGTAGGTCACACCTGAAATTTTGCACATAATGTAAGGTGCATATAAGAAAATTGTGATGAAGTTTGGTGAATATCCTGTGAGACAGAACCGGATGTGACCAATATTCGCCTACAGTAGGTCAGTGACCAGAAATTCTGCAAAAGATGTTAGATGCATATAGGGAACATTCTGGTAAGGTTTGGTGAAAATCCTTGCAAAAAACAAGCAAGATACTTATGTCGTAGCAGATACCCTACGTGATCTATATTTCGGTGAAAACAGGTCACAGCGATCTAAAATTCTGCACATGATATTAGATGCATATAAGGAACATTCTGTCCAAGGATTGTGAATCCTGTTAGACAGAAGCAAGATACGCAAGCCATATCGGAGACCGGATTTGACCTATATTTCATCGTAAGTAGGTCACATTGATCCAAAATTGTATGCACGCTGTTAGATTCATATAAGGAACATTCTGGTGGAGTTTGGTGAAAATCCTGCAAGAAACAAGAGGTCAATGACCTTGAAGCTCTACTGATAGGCTTTTGATAGCTAGATCAGCATTCATGTGAAGTTTCATGAAAATCCGTCGAGTAGTTTCAGAGCAGTAGTTGCTACAAGTTTTCATTATATAACTCTATGTAAACAAAGAAGGCCATGTTTAACGTCAAATCAAAATAATTTTTGACAAGGATCAACATCATGTCATACTGATCATTTTAGAAAAAGTCCCATATCAATATCACTTATAGTTTTCAAGAAGTAGTCGCTACAAACTTGTATTCTGAAAATCTATTTTTAGCCATGGTGGCCATCTTGAATTTCCAGCCGACCTGAAATTTTGTTAGGATCAATTAGACATCAAGAGCAACATTCCTGTGAAGTTTCATGAAAATCCGTCAAGTAGTTACAGAGGAGTAGTCGCTACAAGTTTTTACTAGATAACTCTATGTCAACAAAGATGACGGCTGGTAGCCATGTTTCACGTTGAATCAAAATAATTTTCGACAAGGATCAACATCATGTCATACTGATCATTTTAAGAAAAGACGCATATCAATATCACTTATAGTTTTCAAAAAGTAGTTACTACAACCTTTTTTTTTAAAAATCTATTTTTAGCTGTGGCAGCCATCTTGAATTTCCGACCAACCCGAAATGTTGCTAGGATCATTTAAACACCAAGAGCAACATTCCTATGAAGTTTCATGGAAATCCGTCAAGTAGTTTCAGAGGAGTAGTCGCTACAAGTTTTTACTAAATAACTCTTATGTAAGTAAAGATGGCCGCTGGCAGCCATGTTTAACTTTGAATCAAAATGATTTTCGACAAGGACCAACATCATGTCAAGCTGATCATTTTAGAAAAGTCACAGATCAATATCACATAGTTTTCAATAAGTAGTCGCTACACTTGTTTTTTTTGAAAATCTATTTTTAGCTTTGGCGGCCATCCTGGATTTCACATCAACATGAATTTTTGCTATTGTTTGGGGCGCTTGTTTAAGCCAAAGGTTTTTCTGCAGTAACTCGAGCAATTTAAATAATACGTACATCAGTCATATATCATTAGAACTGGCATTTTTAGTGGTAAATAAAACTACTTTACTTTTGAAAATCAGTTGAGAAATAAATATTTTAAAGCCAAAATGATTTTTTGATGGGGCTTTTCCTATGTAAATTCCTTGTTGGTGGGACAGCAGAAAATTACAAAATGTCAAATAACTTCAATAAAACTTGATATTTTGTTATTAAACTTTCAGGGTGTCTTAATGTAGTAATATCAAACAATTTAAAACTATTTTTGAATAAAAAATCTAAAAAAATATATTTTTCGAATTTTTCATGCAGCAGAATTTTGCATTGAAAATGACCCATCAAAATCAACTTTCGCCCATGAAATTTGTATTTTTCAACCGATTTTGAAAAGTAAGGTATTTTTATTTACCACTAAAAATGTCTGTTCCACTGATATATAACTTATATAGGTAGTAGATTAATTTTATCTTAAAAGTCCAAAAAAACCTTTGGCTGAAACAAGCGCCCCAAACAATAGGATCAATTAGACTTCATGGGCAACATTTCTGTAAAGCTTCATGAAAATCCATCCCTAGTTTCAGAGGAGTAGTCGCTACCAAAAAAAGTTTACGGACGGACCGTCATATATAACCTTGCATGTGTTAAAATAACGTAAAACACCATACAAACAAACAAACAATCTGTCAACATCACAGCAGAGAGTTTTGTTTCTATTTAAAGTCACATATCTATGCTTATATCACAAGGGAGTTCTGGCCTGGAAGTCACCAACCTTTCTTCAAACTATTCTTAGACTTGAGCTCAAGTACTGAAATTTCGTTCAAAAATATTCCCATGACTTTCAAAGATAATTGAATTGAATTGAATGTTGTTTAACGGCTCATCAACACAGTATAGGTTATTTAGAGCCGCCCCAGAGAGAGGGGAAGGATACATAGGAATCCGGGAACCGTGCCCTACTCTTATTATCGAATAGATTTCTATGGTTCTTTAAAGTGCTCGGAGGATAGACCGATACACAGGACCGCCCGGTTTACGTCCCCATCCGACGGACGGGGCTAAGGGATAAAAAAACGTATGAAGATGCTATTTATTAATACTAATCATATTTATACATGGCAGCTTTTTATGAACATTTATATTTTAAACTTAAACACCACAACATAGAGTTCTGTTTCTATTTAAAGTCACATTTCTGTGCCAACATCTCAACAGAGAGCTCTGTTTCCATTTAAAGTCACGAATTTGTGCCAATATCACAGCTGAGAGATCTGTTTCCGTTTAAAGTCACAGATCTGTTTCAATAGGTCTGTTTCCATTTATTAAAGTCACAAATCTGTGTCAACATCACAACAAGAGTTCTGTTTCCATTTGAAGTCACATATCTGTGCTATATGATCGGAAGGGAACACTATGCTGGGTAGTGCCGTGTGAAGTTCTACATCTCGGTGGTCCGGCGGAGGTATGGCCTGTACCACCTCCAGATGGTCACAGTCGTACCAGATGTAGTCCAGATGACCATTAAACCCTGCAGTATAGTTTGTATAGGGTACTGTACCACACCCACTGTCGATGTTGTGATTGTGGGAAAAGTTCATTTCAGGTACAAACTGGTCCGGCCCTCCTGGAAGAACAGAAATATTTAAGATGTTGGTAATGAGCACGAAGGTGGACAGATTGAATGTACTGATGTATACACAGACAAAAAATAGCTTGATCAACAAATATAACTGAATATCAATGGATACATGAATTCAAGGAATGGATGGACAAACAAACAGGGATAAACAGACATAAATTGGCAATTTAATCCCAATCGACCAATGTGTTGTGATACAAGGACAATGAGCGCAGAGGAAGAGGAGATGGATGGAAACTCTTATGCCACTGCCAGGCCTCTACAGAGCTACGGATGGTGTGGCAGACATCTGTGCATCTAAAATGGAGCAGAGGGCCTTTTTAGTAGCCTGTCCAGAAGTGAAGAGTAATTTTCCAAGTGGCCCCTGTTTTTGTGCTCAAATGACAACAAAGCCAGATGATCATAATAATCCAAACAGTCTTTGAAAAGTGGTCCCCTTTAGGCTGCCTAATTACATTGGACACAATTTGTCAAAAATAAAACCTCCAAATACATGGGACAAAAATAAAGGCCTTTTTTTTTTTTCGATAAAAGGGGCCATTTCGCTTTATTTATGATCCTTTCTTTTTAAGGCTCGAACCTTTTTTACGGAACTTTTGTTTACGGCCCTTTAATATAACTCCTTCCTTTATTTTGTCTGAATTGAATTGGGGTTTTAAGGCGCACCAACACATGAAAAGGTTATATGGCGCCTAAAAGGCATGAACATGCCAGGCTCATCTTCCATGCAAATTCTATCGTAGAAACTCCATTTACGCTGGAGCCACGTTATTGTTTTTCTGCCACTGCTCTTTTGATGCGAGCGAGATAGCACCTGAAACAATGCAGGGATCATGATGAAGACCGTTAATGAACATGAACAAAAAATGATAAAATGAACATGAATTTGAGGGGATTCTACCCCTGCCTACCCCTCCAAAGGGATCTGCAGTGGCCGTATTCTTTGCCCCGTGACCAAACGGGGCCCCCGGCAACCACACGGGTTTATTTTGTCTGACCGGACATACAGACAGTTGAATGGATACACAGACATGAATGGATAGACAAATAGTCAAACAGATTGATAAAAATACATAACTATGAACGCAGACAGATGGGCGGACATAGCAGGGAAGAAAGAGAGAAACAGACAGACGGACAGACATGGAACAGACAGACAACCATAGAGAGAAACATCATTACCATCTTTCCAATCTATGTTATCTTCCTTGATGCTTTTTGTTTTCATGAATTCGTAAATACCACGACCTGGTAAACTGTTAAAATCCCCACAAAATATCATACATGGTTTCTGAAAATATAAATTAAATATTCTTATTAACATGTTACTGTAGAAGTGCAACTGTTAAAACTAAAACATAACCTATGTTAATTAAAATGATGCTGCCAATGTTTGGTTATATCTTTAACATGTATACATGTGAGATAGAGTTAGAGGTACCAGCATGATGGTGAAAGCTGAACCTGCAAAACAATGTCCATATTAACCCAGACTGACCCTACCAGAAGTTCATTTAACATGCAGTCAACTAACATGAGGTCAATTGACTTTCAGTGAGCTATCATGCTGTGTGTCAGTCTGATGTCAATTAACATGTTGTCAGTCAACTTGCTGTTATAATTAACATGCACAGTTAGCATACTGTCAATTAACTTGCCATGTCAGTCAACATGATGTCAATTTACATGCTGTCAATTAACAACCTGTTAGCATGCTCTCAATTAACTTGCAGTCAACACACTGAGTTAGTATGATGTCAATTAACAACCTGTTAGTTAGGATGCTCTCAATTAACTTGCAGTCAGTTAACACACCAAGTTATCTTGCTGTCAATTAACAACCTGTTAGCTAGTTAGCATGCTCTCAATTAACTTGCAGTCAGTTAACACACTGAGTTAGCATGCTGTCCAGGGGACGAAATATATTTTACTGTATACTCGTCCTGTAGGATGAGTGGCATTGACATGTTACTCGTCCTTATAGGATGTTTACTCGTCCTGCTCTGATTGTAAAAGATCATAAGTCAAAGTAGTCAGATACCATCATTTAACACTATTATATGTAAATAAAACAAAGGGAAACATCATAATGTGTTTTTTTTTCTTTATATAAATCAATGAAAATTATGAAACTTTGACCAGTGCTATAGATGACTATTTTCATATTCATATTCTATAGTTCACTACAGTCTGATGGCCATTAAAGTTACTCGGGCATGGTATATATTTTTCCGCTTTTCCTGTGAAAAATTCCCCTTTTAAAAAAGAAAATACATTTTTTTATTAGAAAATGTTAAACTCCAATACAGGAAAACAGCATACTTTTTGCAATTCCCCTTTTTGAAGGCCCTGACCCCAGTCACCTAAAAGCTGACTTGAGCCCTTAAAGATTTCCCCCATGAAAGTGTTAGTTGTATTAACATCAAATACTGTAATGTTCGCGCTCTGTGAAATTAGAACAGGAGCCGCATTTTAGAATGTCCCAAAACGGAAATGCGTCAATTTCCCAATATCCGATTGACTTGCATTTTATCGCTGAATAAACAGAGTTACGACTATTTACTGCATTTAATCGCTAAATAAACTATATTAGAACTATTTTCTTTCTTCTTTTTTTCTACTGAAATGTTACTCGTCCTCTCGGACGACCAATTCATGAGTTTCACTCGTCCGGATTCGAATTTCACTCGTCAATACGAGCGGACGAGTGGAATTTTCGTGCCCTGCTGTCAATTAACAACCTGTTAGTTTATAGCATGCTCTCGATTAACTTGCAGTCAGTTAACACACTGAGTTAGCATGCTGTCAATTAACAACCTGTTAGTTATTCACCTGAATTATTAATTTTACCAAGTACTAAACTTAAGGTAAGCATCAGATGCAAGAAGTCAAATAACAGAATTATTCTATTATTGAATTCTGGATTTGCCCATCAGAGCTTCATCAGTTTTAAGAAAAATGAACATGTAGGTTTACGACAGGTAATTAGGAAACAAGAGCTGTCGGACGACAATACTCTCAAAGGCCTTGTACATTTATTGGGGGAACTAAGTTGAAAAAGGTGCATAATTCTGTAAAATTCATAAATGAGTATAACCACTTGTTTGTACAACTTTCTCTCATAACAGTGAATACATGGCATGATGTGTAAAGTTTCCGTCGAGCAGTTCCTGCAATATGAGCTTACCGAAAAAGGTTTAAAAAAAATTGAATAAATGCAAAAAGGGGCATAACTTTGTCATAATAGGCTGAGTTATGTGACTTGCACATGACATGTTATCTATCTATACTGAATACAAGTGTGAAGTTTCAGTGAATGCAGTTTTTGAGATGTGCTTACCGAAAAGGTTAAGTAACGGTAATGCCGATATGAGTGCGAAAAATCAAGCTAACAATGAGCACATAAGCAAGGGACATAACTCTAATCTATTCTCATTGTCCAACTCATGCAACATTTTTAATAGTACAAACCAAACCATAATATGGTAAAAGTCATGATTTATTCAGTTATTGCTTAAAGGGGTTGATGCACTATTTTCAAACAATTTTTATTTTAAAGGGCTTTGAAAAACTTGAAAAAGCTGAAAGAATTATCAACATGCCATGAAAAATAAAGGAGATATGACCTATTGAAAATTTCCAAAGAAATGTAAATGGAGTCGGCTATATATAGCATACTGACAAAATGTCTTTTAAAAGGAAGAAAATCACGGCAAATGAAAAATAAGCATACAAATTTATATATTTTTATCAATATAATATTATTTATTTTTAATCAATTATATGCATGAGGGTAACACTGTAATTCAGGGCAAAAACTCTATATTTAAGGGAAATAAGTCTATAATGCATTGTCAAAACTCCTCAAAGATATTTTTAAACCAAACTTTGAATTAAATGACGAAAATCCAAAAACATTTACTTCAATATATTGCATTCACAAACATGAGCCTGCGACTGATGGTGACCAATAGCTCGCTATCTTCAAAAGCCTGTAGTGCTAATAAAATCGCTAATTCTCCTGACCTAGTTATGTTCATTAGCTCAGTACCTCTTACAACGGCCAGGTGCTCCTTACCGGTTTACTATACTTCTGCCTCAGTGTGTCTATATATCTCATTGCTGTAAATCCAATGGGCAGGTGTTTCTTACCTGTTTACTATACTTCTGCCTCAGTGTGTCTATATATCTCATTGCTGTAAATACAATGGGCAGGTGTTTCTTACCTGTTTACTATACTTCTGCCTCAGTGTGTCTATATATCTCATTGCTGTAAATACAATGGGCAGATGTTTCTTACCTGTTTACTATACTTCTGCCTCAGTGTGTCTATATAACTCATTGCTGTAAATACAATGGGCAGATGTTTCTTAACTGTTTACCATACTTCTTCCTCAGTGTGTCTATATAACTCATTGCTGTAAATACAATGGGCAGGTGTTTCTTAACTGTTTACCATACTTCTTCCTCAGTGTGTCTATATAACTCATTGCTGTAAATACAATGGGCAGGTGTTTCTTACCTGTTTACTATACTTCTGCCTCTGTGTGTCTATATATACCATTGCTTTAAATATAATGGGCAGGTGTTTCTTACCTGTTTACTATACTTCTGCCTCTGTGTGTCTATATATTTCATTGCTGTAAATACAATGGGCAGGTGTTTCTTATCTGTTTACTATACTTCTGCCTCAGTGTGTCTATATATCTCATTGCTGTATATACTATGGGCAGGTGTTTCTTACCTGTTTACTATACTTCTGCCTCAGCATGTCTATATATTTCCCTTTGCTGTAAAAACAATGGACAGGTGTTTCTTACCTGTTTACTATACTTCTGCCTCAGTGTGTCTATATATTTCATTGCTGTAAATACAATGGGCATGTGTTTCTTACCTGTTTACTATACTTCTGCCTCTGTGTGTCTATATATACCATTGCTTTAAATATAATGGGCAGGTGTTTCTTACCTGTTTACTATACTTCTGCCTCAGCATGTCTATATATTTCCCTTTGCTGTAAAAACAATGGACAGGTGTTTCTTACCTGTTTACTATACTTCTGCCTCAGTGTGTCTATATATTTCATTGCTGTAAATACAATGGGCATGTGTTTCTTACCTGTTTACTATACTTCTGCCTCTGTGTGTCTATATATACCATTGCTTTAAATATAATGGGCAGGTGTTTCTTAACTGTTTACTATACTTCTTCCTCAGTGTGTCTACATACATGTATCTCAGTGCTGTAAATACAATGGGCAGATGTTTCTTACCTGTTTACTATACTTCTGCCTCAGTGTGACTATATACATAGGAATCGGACGTATTGTAAACAAAGTACAGTATCCCCATACGTAGGTGCACGTTTGTATATAATTTTATATAAAAATAGACAGGAATGAAACTTGAAATTTTCAATTTTCGTTTCTGGACGGACAGATACAATGAGCAGTTGTTTCTTACCTGTTTACTATACTTCTGCCTCAGTGTGTCTATATATCTCATTGCTGTAAGAACATGGATCAGCCTGATGTGACCTGCCTTGGGATGGAAGTATAAATGTGTGTTGGCCACAAGTATGATCCTACCAGGCTGGTCTACTGACTCTAGAACTAATATCTGAGGATAGAAAAAATGTTTGCACTTTAAGTCTTACAAATGTGAAGGTTAATTAAAAACAAGAAAACGGTAGAACTGATGGAAGCTCCCTAAAATGTATCCTCAACTTATCATATGGCCGTGTATCACCCAGTAGTTTTCAACTTGCAGTTTCATTAGTAGTTTTTGAGTTATACACCTGACACAAATTAAAAGTGTATTATTACAAAGGGCAATAACTCTAATTTGAATGAAGATTGGTTCTAGTTCTCTGTACTTTCACTCATTGCCCTTTAGCATTATATGAAGTTTTATTGTAATCCCATAAGTAGTTATGAGTTATGCTCCAGACAAGAATTACAAGTATAAAATTCCAAAAGGGCAGACAATAAAGGCTATTCCATTAAAACATACCCAGGACACGAGGAAGGCAATTAAAATGAACATCTATGGGTACAACTTATTTTCTGAAATTTGGCTTTTTAAAGCCAATTTTGCAACTATGGATGTATGTTCAATTTCGAGAGTGCCTTCAGGGAGTACCATGTATGTTTTAATGGAATAGCCCTAACTCAAATTTGAATGAAGGTAGAGTTGTGGTTCTAGTGCTCTCTCATTGCCACTTATACGTGTGAAGTTTCATTGCAGTCCCACTTATAGTTTTAGAGTTATGCTCTGGACAATAATTATAAGCGCAACATTCCAAAGGGCAATAACTCTAATTTGTAGCATGGTCACTGAAAATTCTCTTTGTAATAGCACAGGTGTAATCGTTTAATTGAAAAATAACACCCGTCAGAATAAATGGTGTACTACAACTACCTTTGTTATTGGAAGTTAGAGTATAGCAGTGAGCTGAAATGGATATGCTACAAAACAAATAGAGTATGGTTTCATCTTGTTGGTTAATTTAAACACCTTGATGAGCTACACTCATCTCGATGTTTAAATGAACCAACTCAATGAGACCATACTCTACCTATTACTTAAATGGAGAAAGAGTTATGGTTCTTGTGCTGTGCACTTTCTCGCATTGCCTTCTATCATTGTGTAAAGTTTCATTGCAGTCCTGTTAGTGATTTTTGAGTTATGCTTCGGACAAGAATTATAAGCATGAAATTCCAAAGGGCTTTAACTTCGAAACTACTGATTTGTGCTCTGCACTTTCTCTCATTGCCCTTTATCATTGTGTGAAGTTTCAGAATTATTAGTATAACATTACAAAGGACAATAACTCTAATTTGAATGAAGACAAGAGTTACGGTTCTTGCACTCTGCACTTCCTCTCATCACCCTCTATCATTGTTTGAAGTTTCATTGCAATCTCATCAGTAGTTTTGAAGTTATGCTCCGGACAAGAATGTGAGAAGGATGGGGGATAAAGTGGCGACTATATGCTCCGCAAAACAATTTAGGGAGTATAAAAAAGTCTATGGTCTTAATGGGTATCAGACTATACGGCTATATGGCAGTTATTACAATCATGAGATACATCAGAGATATAAGAATTTATTACGTCTCTGGATATATTTAGTACAAATTATTGACCGCTCAATGTCATAATTGGAGAATAGCATAAAATGTTTCACGCCAGGGAACAAAATTTTTATACAGGATTGTTAAAATGAAGGAAAATTATATAAAACTAGAGGTTGTTTTTAGTAAAAACAGACGTATCCTCCCACTGGGGAAAGGGCAATAACTCCACCAAAAATCATTTGAATGGAACTAGACGACATGCACAACTGGGCTTGGTACAGATTATCCATACTAAGCTTTGTTGAAATCCAGCCAGGGGTTCAGGAGAACTACTCCGGACAAAAATTGAGCACTGAAGCCTGTAAAGGCCATAACTCTGCCTAAAAGCATTCATACGGAACATGACACCGATATGCGCAACAAGGCTAGGTACTGATCATCCCTGCCAAGTTTTACTGAGATGCAGCCAGAGGTTCAGAAGAACTAGCCTGACCCAAGTGTCTGTATAAGAGGCCATTACTCCCTGATCATTCCTATAAAGTTGTAATGAAATCAGGCCAGGGGTTCATGACAACTAGTCCAAAGTTTGTGTATCAGGGCACATACATGTAACTCTGCCAAAAATCATTCAACCGGAACACGACAAAGACATGCACAACTAGGCTTGGTACTAATCATCCTGCAAAGTTTCGCTGAAATCCGACCCAGGGTTCAGGAGAACTAGTTCAGACAAAGTTTGTGACAGACAGAGAGACAGACAGACAGACTAAATGTTTGAAAACTTACATGTAATATGGTGTTTCTTGTCTCCAGTTTCTGCTTGAGGTCGGGTACGGCGTACGTTTTCTTCAAGAGGTCCAGACACACACTGTTTGTCTCCAGGATATTCGTGATTGACTCTCCTTGCTCTTCCACCAATCTTATAATAGTTAAAGGACTGATTTAAAGCCTTTTGTATAATATATATTAGCATAACCACCAAATAAACAGCATCCCATTCTATTGTCACCATTTGCCGGCCGTCAACCAACTTTCCCCAAAAAATATAGGAAGTTAAAGGAATATACAAAAAAAAAGCAAAAATGAAAATATAGGCATCCAAATGGTAACTGATCTACTTACTTATTTGTTGGTGTTTTTTATGTCATTTTCAACACAAGCAAGGTTATATATTAACAAAAACGCGCATGTAAGATAATATTGGACTATAATGTTGAGGATGTAGTAGAAAGCATGCAAGAATTAAAAATATTGACAGTATTTGACCGATTATATCTGCGAAAAGCAAAGTTTATGTTTAAAGTATACAGGTCTGAAACCCCTCAGTCTGTAAATGAAATGTTCAGACATCGAATAGCAAATAAAAATTGTTGGTTTGCTGTTCACTACCTACCCACGAAAAAGGGCCCTACTCAAAACTTTTTATAGCAGTTCTTTAAGATATCTTTTTTTTTTACTATTTTTAGTATATTTTTCTTTCATTTCTAAAGGTTTTTACTGTCTTGGCAAAAAAAATAATTCACCTACCTACCTACCCACTTATAAAATCCAGGGTCAAACAAATGGCCTTAATATCCTCCTTTTTTTTTTTTGGTTGTCTGTGTTTTCAGGTATCTACATATATGTTATGATGTCATCATTTTTTGTGTGCATGTTTTATGTTTCTTAATTATTATTATTATTATTTGTGAGTTTGAGTATTTTAAAATCTAATGTATGAGCAGGCCTGTGGACAGAAACTGAATGGGAGGTGGCTGCATATACAAGGGTGTGTGAGGCTGGCTGCTATCTTATTCTCTTATTTATTATGTTTAACCAATTTGCCAATAAGTATTGTAAATGTGTAAATAATAGAGGGCCACATGGAAGATTAGTTTTGTAACTAAATGTGTATTACCCTCTGTAAATAAAGTCTATTATTATTACTATTATTGTATGATGTTTTGTGGTTGAGGCAGACCACCCACTTCTCCTGGGTAGAACCAGTACTGTACACCTCTCGCCATCCGTAAGAATCGACACTTCCTCACTTACAAGTCCACCTCCCAGTGGGATTCGAACCCGTAGCGATGAGAGGCAAAGGTTTACAATATAATGTTTTAACCATTCGGCCACGAGACACACTTATACTCTGGTTATTACATGTACCTTGCAAATTTAGCTAGACATCACCTCCCGCAAGGCAAAGTATGCCGATACCAATTTTTAAATCAAGAAAATGAAATAAGTTATACTTCTGCAACAACCCAGTAAACTTTATCATGAAAAATTGTAATCGATTAATCAGAAAAATGGCTTAATTGACCGATGCTCGATCCAATCGATTAATCGGAACAGCACTAGCTGATACCAATTTTTAAACCAATTTCATACCCAGGGCTTTCCAGTTGTTTTTGGGTTGATACAGGGAAAGTTTTTAAAAGTAGGCAGGAGATTTTAATTTTATAGTTCTTCCTTTTGTTGTTGTATTGGAGACCGGTCAGCTAACCAAAACAGGAGGGTATATCACCCACCTCCCGGCTATTGGAGACCGGTCAGCTAACCAAAATAGGAGGGTAAATCACCCACCTCCCGGCTATTGGAGACCGGTCAGCTAACCAAAATAGGAGGGTAAATCACCCACCTCCCGGCTACTGGAGACCGGTCAGCTAACCAAAATAGGAGGGTAAATCACCCACCTCCCGGCTATTGGAGACCGGTCAGCTAACCAAAATAGGAGGGTAAATCACCCACCTCCCGGCTATTGGAGACCGGTCAGCTAACCAAAATAGGAGGGTATATCACCCACCTCCCGGCTATTGGAGACCGGTCAGCTAACCAAAATAGGAGGGTAAATCACCCACCTCCCGGCTATTGGAGACCGGTCAGCTAACCAAAATAGGAGGGTAAATCACCCACCTCCCGGCTATTGGAGACCGGTCAGCTAACCAAAATAGGAGGGTAAATCACCCACCTCCCGGCTATTGGAGACCGGTCAGCTAACCAAAATAGGAGGGTAAATCACCCACCTCCCGGCTATTGGAGACCGGTCAGCTAACCAAAATAGGAGGGTAAATCACCCACCTCCCGGCTATTGGAGACCGGTCAGCTAACCAAAATAGGAGGGTAAATCACCCACCTCCCGGCTATTGGAGACCGGTCAGCTAACCAAAACAGGAAGGTAAATCACCCACCTCCTGGCTATTGGAGACCGGTCAGCTAACCAAAATAGGAGGGTAAATCACCCACCTCCCGGCTTTTTAGGAAAGCCCTGCATTCCATGGTTTGCTGAACGATGACCTTAAATTTGAATTGTCTTTTTCATTTGCCACCATAGTCAATTTAGAAGAATCAAAATGACTTGCATATACACATACAGTGGTATGAGCACTATATAAATGTAGACAATATTTGGTTTGTCTTAATGGTATTTTACTTTTTTAGCACATTTAAATTAGGCAATAAATTATATGATGCTCATTTTTTTTTGAGTGAGGGGAGTGGGGTGAAGAAATATGTTTTGACAAATTGATAATTAACATCTGACAAAGTAGAATTACCTACACTGTAAAATAAAATAAGAAACAAATGTGGACCCTTAACCTCCCCTTCCCTCTGGCTTCAGTTTTTATTGCCTTTTTGGACTTTAGGCCCAGGCCTACTTGCTACTATTGTATATGGTGTAATAGTAGCTACGCCGATGGCTGACCACACCATTTTTCCTAGGTAGAACCGGCTTTTTTTTGCATATTTTTCCTATTTTTTTTAAAAACTAAGCTGATGTTATTTCTTTCAAGGTGAATGTTGCTCAATACTGTCTACAAATATTGTCAAGGATGGCGGGAGGTATACAGTACTGGTTCTACCGAGGAAAATTCGGGTGGACTGCCTCTACCAAGAGTCATATATGGCCTACTATGTGTTAAAATCACCATTCAAATCACTAAATTCCCCTAATCAGTTTCCGAGATATGACTTTGTGGCAAAATGTTAACCAACGCCAGGGCGAGGAAAATAACTTAATTCCAGCTACATGTATAAAGGGTATTACCTAAACTTTGACTTTCGGTAAAATATTGCTGATCCCTCCCTGATTTTGCCATTTTTTTCCATCATGGATCCACCAAATCCCAGCACATCCATTGCCCTGGATAATTCGCCATTAAACACTTTGGCATCAACCTCTTGTAGGCATATAATATCACTGTTATAACCTGAAATATATATCAATATTGATTTAGTCAATAATTTATTTTTGGTAATCATTTAGCGCTAGTATTGCAGTATATTTATTGGAACACAATATTATATTTACAGTGGCTCTGAGAAAACTAGAGAGGATGTCAAATAGATTGCAGAATGTACTCAGCATGTCTTCGGCCAGTAGAGCTAAAAAAAAGATTGTTTGACAGAATTTAATAGTGGTACAATTTTTTTTACCGATTAGTGAAATTGAACCCACACTAAAATGACACTCGTGTGTCAGCGGTCGAGTACGCTATCAACTGAGCTAATAACACACAGACTTTATATCTTTATTCGGATATGTATAGTTTCGTTTGTTCAGTTCAATCGAATTTCATATGAAG
The DNA here is from genome assembly GCA_037043455.1 of Cyrtodaria siliqua. Classification (NCBI taxonomy): domain Eukaryota; kingdom Metazoa; phylum Mollusca; class Bivalvia; order Adapedonta; family Hiatellidae; genus Cyrtodaria; species Cyrtodaria siliqua. The sequence continues at coordinate 109,183 of JAWPHD010005745.1, read as the reverse complement.
TGCGTGCATATGAAACGCGCGATTTCATTGGCTGAATTTAGTTGATCTTCTCATGAATATTGATTACCGGTAGATGAAAGGTCGATCTGAAGTGACCTCAAAGGTTATGTGGTTAGATCAAATAGCGGAGAGTATCAAAGCGTAATTAGGATATGATTTTAATGAGATTGACTCTTCCCCCAGGATTTCGGACTTGGCATAACCCAAATCTGTGTGACCACTTACACCCCTGTTGCCATAAACCCCGTACTGATATGGTGTTTTAGGTAATTTTCAACAAATGTAAGGTTATATATGGCCGTTGATTTTTTAGTGGTGAGCCAGACCGACCACTTTTCCTGGGTAGAATCAGTACTGTACATCTCCCGCTATCCGTAAGAATCGACACTTCCTGTAACACGACTTTTGATCATGTTGCTTCCTTCTCACAGATCATGTTGCTTTCTTTGCACAGAAAAACACACTCGCACACAACGACTTTGCAATATTTGAAAAAAAAATACTTTGAGGTAAGTTTTTATGAATTCTGACCTTGGTGGACAATCGTTACAGAGGGTCACTGCAGAGGGTACTTCCTTTCTTACAACTTGGAAAGCATGTAGGGGATGCTTAAAGGGGCTGGAGTGCTTATATGGCCAACTTCAAGTACCAAAGTTGCTTGGCAAAAAAGTTAATATAAACATTACCCTTCAGTTCTTTAATAATGAGATGTTTCCTGTAATCTATAGCGAGGGCATATGGTGGGCAATATGGATACAAGACATCTCGGGAAAAATCCTGATCTGCATACAAATCTGCGAGTATGTTGTACGACACAACCCGTAACCTGAAAAAAATGATTTATTATTTATATTTAGATAACTATTCTAAAAATGTAAAGAACTCTCCAATATGAACAAACTTAATATATTTAATACTAAATTTACCTCAAGAACAAGTTTGATGGACATGTTATGGGTGGTCAACTAAGAAACAACATTTAAAAGTAAAAAAAGTAAAACAAAAATAAAATATATATGCAGATATGAGCCGCAACATACGAAAATGTCACTTCGGACATTTAGACGACAACTTCATAAAGTAACAATTTATGATGTCGACCGGTAATCAATTAATTACTAATCAAATTTCTCGTCACTTTTGTGTTTTATCTAATTATTATATCATAGGGAATGTGTTTTTTAATATAAATAGTTGATGCTATAGAAAATGGTAATTGTTTATGTTTTTTGTTGTTATTTAATCAACGACGTTGTCCAAGATGCCGACGTCAAAATTAATGGTGAGTACAATCTTTAATTTTAAAATTGAGATAAAATCATTTCTAATTAAGATATCAACATAAAAGGGGGGAAAAAATACACTATTTCGAGGGGGAAATGGGGCCAAATTTCGTCGAATATGTTGGGTAAAAAAAACACTGCCAGTATGTAAACAATAAGTTAGTTTTAACTTAGTGGTTTCAATGCCTGGCAAAATGGCTTATTTAAAGCACAGGTATTGTTGTAATATGTAAACAATAAGTTAGTTTCAATGCATGGGTACAACTGGCTGATTTAATGTAATATAATTATTATATACCAATACTTGATACAAAGTCTGCATTAAGGTTGAAATTAACATACTGCAGCTTTAAATACTATTTTAATAGATCCACTTCACATTTTAAACAAGAGAAAGTTGTAAAAGCATCATCGATTCATCGAACATTGTGGCGATCTTTATGATTCTTTATGCAGATGCAGACCACCGACACAAACATCATTGATGGGCAGCATCGAAGTAAACAAGATGAGACAGTTGGTAACTTGTTAACAGCAGATTGTCACTAGATGGGGATCTACAGAAACTACCCATTAATGTCTACCACACTCTTGTAGCGGATCATCATGTATGGAGCTGGATGTAGGGCACACACCAGTGGTTGTAGGACCCAGATGCCACCGACCGAGATCTCACCACCACGACAACTATAGTGACACTACAACATCTTATACAGATCTATATAAAAACACACTTGTCTAGATCAAGTATATATGTACCCTATTGCACCTTACCATGAGGTTATCTCTGGTTAAATTGGCGGAGTGACTTTAAAATCATACATATTCACACTGTCATGCCAGTCTTCGAATTAACCAACTAGCCCAAAGCCCGGGGCTAGTAAACTGTCATTCGGGTTAGTCTTAGTGATTTTTTTTAATTTATGTAGTTGGGCTAAAGGAAAATGTACAGATTTCCATTGAGTATATAAGAATTTGAGCTAGTGACACAAAAATGTTAATTCAAAGACTATCGTGCCAATGTAAACAAGTTGTTTGAAACGCTATGACTTCCTGTGTCAGAGAAATGGACTTGACGAAACACGATTGTAAAACTTAAAAATTTTTGTACACCAAAGCCAGAAGTATGAGATGCCAGCTTCACTTTGGTACACGGCATACAAATACTTACTCTCCTTGACCCGTTGCAGACGGTGTATACTTGTGCCTCTTTTCAAAGGGACAGAACCCTGGTCCTGCTGTCACGTCATACTTGGACTCCATATTTACTGATTTTCCAACTCTATCACCCAACTTGGGGGTACACTTAAAACAAAGACGATAACCAATTTCATTATTTGTGGGTGTGTATGAATATTCTTTACAGATCTCTTGAGAGTCAATCATTTTCGTCAATTCAGACTTATTATTATTACAGTTACGCTTTTTTGATGCTTCATTATTTGTCTTTTCTTCCTCTTCATACTTTATCTTGATCCAAACAAAATCACAATCATTAAAATTTGAAAACTCCAAGTCTAATTTTGGAAAAATTGGAAAACCAACCATTAATGAATCAGGAATAACTATTCCCAAACAGCAAGGTGGGTTGACATCCACTGTGTATTTCTGGTCATCTATTAGCAATATGTTTCCATCACTCAGCGCTTCTTTTGCACACACGGTATCGTCAAACTTTGTTTGGCCATCTTTCATGAACAAATTTAGTTTTATAGAACAGTCTAGACTGTCATCAGTCTTAAATTTTTTATTCTTTTTCGATACTTTTTTTTCAATATTTACTCCAATTCGGGATAATGTGCTCCCAATTTCTTCAACTTTCGGTCTACTCGAGTTGAATGTTCGACTGATCCCTCCTCTATGGGCATAATCAAACGTTATCTGAAGCCTTTCGTCGTCGTCAACGCATTTAACGCTGAATTTAGACATTTGTCTAGCGAACTGAAACAGATGTCTCTGTTGAACAGGAAATAAACGACTCAAATGTAGCATTGCACAATTTGATATGCATTTCAATTTCAAGACACATTTACCGGAAGTTGCCGCACAAGGACATCAGTTTATAACTTCAATTAAAGAGTTAATTAGGTTAGGGGTAAAGGCCATACCGTTAGGTTAGGGGTAAAAGCCATATCGTACCTCTATTCCTATATCCGAATAAATGAAAAAAAAAAAACACTATTTTTAACTTTTACTTGAAAATATACCCTCAGTACAACTGTATCCATACAAACGCAAATTTTAGTCAACATTTCCCAAATGAACGTGTTTATGATGAATTGAATGTTGTTTAACGGCTCATCAACGCATTATAGGTTATTTAGAGCCGCCCCAGAGAGAGGGGAAGGATACATAGGAATCCGGGAACCTGCCCTACTCTTATTATCGAATAGATTCCTATGGTTCTTTAACGTGCTCGGAAGATAGACCGATACACGGGACCGCCCGGTTTACGTCCCCATCCGACGGACGAGGCTAAGGTAAAGTGTCTTGCCCAAGAACACACCGACGGAACTCAGTGGCACCACGGAGGATTGAACCCGGGGCCTCCGGTTACAAATCCGCCGCGCTACCGACTGCGCCACGCCAGCCCCTATGTGTTTATGATGAAAATATACTCGGTAAAAAAAGTTTTGGACCAGGGCATATAATGGCGAATAAAAAGAAAACCAGTTGACGGATTTTATTATTCTATGTATCAAATTAAAGAAAAAATTGTATTCCATTACATTAAATAAAACAAACAAAACAATATCACCGGTTAACAATCACAGTAGCCATCCGAATGCATTAAGCGTCACTAAAAAAGTTGCAGAAATTATCAATAATGAGTATAACCGCCACCATTTCCATGACACTCCATGAGCCTGTCCCTGGTCGAATACACAATATTTCTGATAGTGTGCTTGCTGTGGAATCTGTCTTCAGGAAGCTTGTAGCAACCGTTCCAAATCCGCCAATGTTGTGTTATCATCGATGTGAGTAGAAAATCTCGCCCCAGTACATCCCAAATGTGAATAATGCATGATAAGTCCGGAGACATAGTTGACCATACAAGCTTTTGAACGTTATGTGTTAGTTGTCAACGATGTGGCCTGGCATTGTCATCTTGGAAAATGGGATTTGGATTATTCATGCATTGCAAATAAGGAACCACATGGGTATCCGAATTTCATCAATGAACTGCTGCCCATTTAGATTACCACGCACAGTTACCAGTTCGAATGTCTGTAACTGTTACATTTGATGGACTTTGCAACATTTTTTACAGACCCTTTGTGTGTTCGCGATATTTTTTTTAATCAAATCTTGTTTGGAATTTAATGTTTCTGGTAGCAAATTAACCGGGTAGGGTAGACCTTGGTTACTAAAAAAAGATACTTAAATTCTGTCCGCTAGTTTTATTTTTATATGACTTTATATACCCTGGTCCAAAACTTTTTTTACCGAGTATATAATATTTTGATGTTTTATGGGGATTTGTTATGATTTGGCAGTGAATTAATAAGTCCTATTGGTTTACTGGATTTGGGCATAGAGTATTTAGGTCTATGATTTGGGTAAATAAATCCAATCAGAATCTACTTTACAATCTGACTATATGTCCTATACGTTTTTTCAACCAATCAAAAGTCCCAAATCAATAGTTGTATCTGACCAATTAAGGACACAACGGACCATGGACTTAACGGTCCATACTTTGGACAAAACGGACGACATAACAAAACAAAACGGACCACATCAAAATATGAAATATATTTAAATGTAAATACGTTCATATAACATTATATACTCCTTATATACATTATATAATAAGAGATACACATTTTAAGACTTTGATATTTTATGTTAGGTATGTATTAAATACAATGTTTGTTTTTTGTTTTTAAATAAATTCTTCATTCATTTGGTACTTTAGGTCCAGTATAATACCCAGTTTCGGCATTGGTTTCCCTCTTTGATCAGTAAATCCAACAAATTAGTTAAATTAATTGCGGATCTGTCAAGCAACACACAAATGTATTTTTTTTCTCCGTAGAAAATGTTAAAACACATATCAATCAAACGATCGCGCGCTTTCCAATAGAAGCATTCAATAAAAGCAGTAACACTCCCATTGATTTTTTGCATTGATCATGTTGTCATTCATATCTAGGCCCAATTAAAAAAACACTTACATTCTCATCACAAATGGCACATATGCTGCCAAAAAATCCACAGAAAAGTGGGGGTCGTGTTTCTTCTAGGAAACAACTTGTCTCATGAATGAATGCTCCCTTTAAAAACATAAACACTGAGATGCCAGAATATTGTATTCAAACGTCAATCAGATAATTAGAAACTTCAAATGATGACGTATTTATACAAATGTTTTGTCTTAAAAATATTTCTAGTATAGTTGTTTTAATTTAGTAGGACTTTTTTAGTGGGACTTGAATGTAATATTTAAAAAAAAAAAACACGTTTGTATACATGTACACTAGGTATTTGAATAAAATGTTAAAATATACATATTGTATTCATACACTCATTTCCATATAAGCAAAAAAAAAATCAAAAAACACAATTTTGACATGGCAATGCTTGATAAATGTAACAATTTAAATAGATCAACAATGTGATATAAACCGAAAATGGCACTTAAATTTAGTGAAAATGCCTGTGTTTTTTAAACGAGAATTATGTACTAGCCGCCATTATGCTAACTACCCCAGGCCGACACTTTCTGTGATGTGCTACACCTTATCATGTACGATAAAGCCAATCTGTTGAATGATGTCACTTTCTATTTTGACACGCCATTTCTGCGTTTATTAAACACGCGAAATTTACGTGTTGTGACCGTCTGTTTTAACCATGCAACAGCTGTATCTCAAAACAAACGGCTCCGTAACCGGTGAGCCGGTATATCAAAACAATCTTTCAGTTAAAATTGCCCCGGGTGTTTTTAGCTCACCTGAGCCAAAGCATGCCTATTCAACGTACTCATGGTACAGTTGTCTGTCTGTACTATAAGTGGAGTTAGAAACTTCTGAAACCAGTGTGAGATTTCGCCTCATGTATCATGAATAATGTCATTTTCTTTTTGTCAGAGCAGCTTCCTTATGAGAAGTTCAGACTGGAAAATCTGACGAAACTGCTGATGCTCTCGCTCCGGAACCTGATGATTAAAGTTGTCACAGGATGTCCGGAGAACAAGAAAGAAACATGTTTGCGGGTAAACTCGAGCAATCACAAAAACTAGGGTTGTTAGAGTTACTATAACTTCCCTTATCAGAGTAGGACCAACGTTTATCCTACTGTATCCAGAACTAAGTGTTTTAAGAAGCAGAATGGCCCAAGTATTCAGAAAGCATGAAAATTCAATTTGCATTACATGAACAGAAGAACAGGGAAGAAGCTGACAAGTGTGAGTTGGGTGATAAGTATAATGAGAAACCGATACCGTGTATTGCTACCTGGAATGCTTTCTGTGCATACATGGGTTATGATCCAAAACCGAAGTTGAAAAAACTGCTGCTTGGTGACATTTTTGCATCGTTTGTGATCCCGGAGTCAGCTTTTGCTCCCATCCCAAGGGTAACGTGTTTTACCTAGACGTGTGTAAGAATAAAAATAAAAATCCTCTTCTCCGAAACAACAAGGCACAGAGATCTAATATTTTGAATGTAGCATTTATAGGCTTTATGTGCATGGTTCTCTAGCAAGTTTGTTTAAATGGTGACCCTGTGGCGAAATTCGGGCTGTCTCAGGAGTTACGTGTTTGTACATAGACTTATACAGGCAAACTTTTCTTCTCTAAAACCACAAGGCGTATTCAATCAATATATACTAAATGTGGTCAAGTGGTTTATTTGGACAAGTTTGAAAATTCCGTTCAGTACTTTCAGTGTTATGACTGAGACACGAGTTTGTCTTATTTGGCATTGACTTCCAAGTAGTACAGACCTGATTTTTGCGTGCGACAAATAGAGGATCTTACATGAGTGCTCATTCATTATTGAATTTATTAAACGAGTTGTCAAAATGATATAATGCGAGGCTCTTGCCGAGCATTATATCATTTTTGCAAGAGCCTCGCATTATATCATTTTTGCTAACGAGTTTAATAAATTCATTATAAGAGCCTCGCATTATATCATTTTTGCTAACGAGTTTAATAAATTCAATAATGAATGAGAACGAATGTTAGATTCTATTTATCACATAACTTATAACGTCACATTACGTCAGAAAACGTACATTAACCTGACGTCTATGACGTCATTAACGTTATGTTATACCACTAGTGGAATATCAAAAATATTGAATGGTGTTATTACACTCCCACACCGCATGTTATGTGATAAACCTTCTTATTGTGATTAACGTTTGTGTGAAGTTTCATGAAATTCCTTTCAAATGTATGGCTGAGACATGCGTTTAACTATTTGATTAACAGGGAAGAAGCTAGCAAGTGTATTTGAGTTGGGGGATAATTATGATGAGAAACAAATACCGTGTATTGCTGCCTGGAATGCTTTCTGTGCAGACATGGGTTATGATCCAGAACCAAAGAAAACGAAGTTGAAGGTCTAGTAAAGATATGAAAATATGGCCCGAACCCCGGACAAATTAGTATACAATTGAAACCAACTTTTTTCCAAAGGGAAAACCACACAGAATGAGGAAATGAAAGTAGAGAAAAATCGAAGTTATGGTTTTTGAGGGGAAAAAATAGTAAATATGACACGTTTTTCATGCTTTAAAAAAATCATTTTTTCCCGGACAATAACACATTAAGTTATTTGTTATCATGTTTGTTAGTTCTCTAGCATACCGTTAACAAATTTACTTTAAAAATAACAACATATTATGAAGTAAATTGCATTTTAAAAATCGCCTTAAAAGATTTTAAACGATGTTCGAAATATTTCAAAGGGGGAACTGCTAGCATTGCAAACAGAAAAATAAACACCAGCAGGTTCTTGCAGGTTTTCAGATGCAAGTGCATGACTGACTGTCATACTAGTCGTTGTACTTGCAAAAGACACGGGTTGTATTGTTCAACAATGTGTGATGAATGTAGAGGAATCAGCTGTCTGAATTCTGAAATCCAGATAGAAACTTCTGAATATGAATAACTATATAATATAATAACAATATAAAAAATATGGATATGAATTTCTTCTATACAATAATACATATGCAAATAAAAATATTCTGATGAATGGGATACCTGTTTTAGCTTGAAATGTGTACACATTTACACAGCAAAGGGTTTACCAACTCATTATATAAGGATTGTGGCTTTTATTATGATACTGCATAATTATGAATGGATATAAATAATACATCAGCATTGGTAAATATAGATAATTATTTAAAAATTGGCAATTTTTCGGACAAAACAACATTTTGTCAAATATCATTATTTAAAATTTCGCCTTCTGTTACGCCGCTTGAAATGCTTCGTATCATTGTATTTTCATTGAAAAACGTTCTTGCTAAGACATATTCGAATATGTTTTTTTTTCATATCAATATAATCTCTGTATTTTCTTGACATACTCTTCTCTTTGTTCTGTTCACTCGAAGTGAAGGTCACGCTAGTGAATTCCTGCATATCTGCATTGGTACGTGTTCCTGCTCAAGCTGTTCAAGTTTAGAGAAGTCAGACAGACCTTTGTAGTTCTGTCATTACCCTTCCGCTTCAATGTTAGACCCATTGTATTTGAACTTCTCACGAGCACTTGGTCTATAACGAGATCGGTCAACAGAACTGCTCAATAATGACCACTTATACACACTACATGAAAACCTTATATAAAATGTGTGTAGACTTCGTGATAGTCGTTTTGTAACTGAGACATGTTTTGAAGGTACGAATATGCAGCCTTTCTGTAGAGATTGACCAGCAGCTGCCAACTATTCATGACAAATATTTGAGATGAAGGACCCAAGTGCCAAAAGTTCTGCTTTAATAAATGCACGTAATCTTTTCACCATGTCCAGATATTGTAGCCAGAGTTTTGAGGTTCTAGAGTTTGGGGCAGAGGATTTATATTGGCTCAGTTTGGCATTCACCAGATCATAATCTTAGAGTGAGCGGACCTCTTGAATACCTTTATTTCCTTCTAAAAGTTCAATCAATAGTTCTTCTGGTTAATAAAGATCGATCGACTTGTTTGCTTCTTGACTTCCCGGTTCAGTCTCATGATTTATGTTTGATAGGTTCATTAAAACATCTGCTGACATCCAGGTCTCAGGTTCCATCTCAGATTCCATTTCAAGCATTTGAAGTGGTAGCAGAACGTCATATATACTGAACATTATAACTGAATTGAAGACGGCTTTTATAAGCAAGTGCCCGTGTGTATAATAAGCATTTATTAATCCTCGCTGTACTGCACTGGACATTTTAGTGAGCAGGCCTCGGTTTTAAAACTCATCCGAAAAATGGTCAAGTGTGAAAAAAAATTCTCAAGTATTTAGAAAATTAATCCAAATTCGGTCCAGGCTGGGATAGAACGCACGACACCTGGATTACTAAACCGAGGTACTAACCATTACCCCCACGGTGACATTTAAGTGCATACGAATGGCTCTTGATATGGCTTCTTCGCTAAGTCGTGTTACTTCATAGCATGTTAAAGAACAATAGAAATATATTCAGGATTGCTATGTATATTTCCCTCGTCCTGCGGCGGCTCTAAATAACCTTTACTGTTGATGAGCAGTTAAACAACATGCAATATAGCGTATTTTGTGTTTAAATAAATGTAACCAATGCGTTAGATATCTACTGTTTCACAATACTATTTCGCAATAATCAAAGACCAATGTATTATCGACCCATTAATAGATACGTGTGTTATAAAGTTCGTAAATTCATTCAAATTTGACCCAGTGTGTCGTTTAAATATGTTCTAAACTAAGTCCATTGACTGAAAACAGAGAGACATCACATACATGTTAATCAGATTGATATATATGTATATTTACAAAACGAAAGTAGACAAGTTGTATAGTATTTGGACATGTCCTTTAGACGAAATTTAATTTACAAAAACAGCTTCGATTTTGTTCTATTTTCTATTTGAGATCAAACTATGTCTATACATTCAGAAACAATCATAACATGTTATGTTGCAATTAGTCCTGGGTACAAGTTCATATTTATTAGACGGCTTTAAAGTAAAATATCCGGTGCTAGGAGGCGTGAGAGGTGTTGCACTCTACATTACCTCTCATGAACAGACTCAATAAAACCGAGTTTGCTACTTTTATCTTTTTTTTGTGTTTGTTGATTCCCAGGGATCCCATTTTCAGTATTTATTGGTTACTTTAACTAAGAAGCATACGGAGCAAACATGACATTTTTGCATCTGATCTGTACTGACGTTTGCCAGAAACTTACTATCTATGAAAGCTCAGAGGATTTCGAGGGTAATAACCGGATAATAAATACCACAGCTATGGCGCTTGACCCCAGCCTCAACCAAATTAGCTCTTTAGATCAGACCGATGATGTGCAACTCGGCCCCCAGTCATCTCGGCCCCTAGTCATCTCGGCCCCGATTTGGTCAACTCGGCCCCCACATGGAATCTTAGATAGTCATCTCGGCCCCATAACTCGGCCCCCACAGTTTTATATATTGTTTATGTCAGATAAATAAAATATGTATTATTGTTTGTTTTATTTGAGTATTTTAGGTGTTTGTTGGTGTCCCAAATCATAAAATTATGCTTATTTGTATCGCATTTCTTTACGACTGATGATGAAATGAAGAGCCAATTCGTTTGCTTACTAACTATTTACTTAGGTTGATTTGAATCTAATAGTTTTCATATCTTGAATGATTTGTTTAATTTAATTTTTTATCATTATTTCAGGCCAGAACAGGTCATTAAAATGGAAAAAAAATATTGAAATTAAATGATGACCCATCAAAATAATCATTATATTTTACAGCATTTTTTTCATATTATGTTCTACTACATATAGATATATATGGGGGTGGGGGTGGGGGGCGAGTTTATTGACCATTTATTTTACAGGGGGGCCGAGTTGACTATTTTTGTGTGTGGGGGTGGGGGTGGTTGGGGGCGTGTACAACAGTTTTTTTGATATTATCTTCTACTACATATAGGCTACTGTATATATATATACTGAGTTGACCATTTATATTACAGGGGAGCCGAGTTGACTATTTTTTGGGAGCCGTGTTGACCAAATAGGGGCCCAGTTGACCAGGGACCGAGCTGACTAGGGGCCGAGTTGACTGATACACCAATTCAATCTCTACCCAGAGTTGTCGTTCCTTGCATGTACAATGCCTCTGGGAGAGATTGACACCAATTACCAACAAGAAAAACTTGATGCAAAGCATCAATTCGGCGCCAACATTTTGAAGAATTAAAACATACGTTATTAAATAACAGTACACGTGTTTATCAGTTATTTTAACTTATCTTATCATCAGTACTAAACCTTGGTATATTTAGTGGTCATGGACATAATATTAACAAACGTTGCTATGTTGACTTGGTTAAATGTATTTTGAATTAACTAGGTCATTCAGACAATTTTCCAAACGGTTTCGTTGCAGGACTTTCCTTAAAATGTGTTAAATGAATTGACTGCATTAGGTTTAAATAAATAGTTTATGGAAAGATAAGGTGATGAATGCCGAGTGATTACAAAGTCGTTGTTGAAACATTTGGAGAGAAAGCTAAGTAAGCCAAGAATTAATGGACAATGCACTTCACATATCTGTTTGAATTTTTAACGTCGTTTTTATGCCATGAAGGGCCAACAGACGATCAGTTTTAGACTAATTGTTTTTGTTTTGTTATTAAACCTAGTACTGTATGATTTCGCTGATCTGGCTGAAAAAATTGTAAATGTGCAATGTAGATTTTTGGCACATTAAAGGTTTTACCAGAAGTTGAACTTAGTGATATAGTTAATGACCTGAACAACCTGATTAAATAAACTGGAGAGAAGTTGATTAATACCAGGATGCTACACATGAAGTTTCATTTAAATCAGATTGTTTGTTTCTTTAAGGTTATACATAAGTTAATTGTATAACGTTGTAAGGTACCGACCATTTTGATTTCTGGGGGGGGCCTGGGATTTTTTTTGAAAAAATATTCTGGCCCTTGAATTGCTGAAAAAAAATATCCTGGCTCTGACCTGAAGAAAAAAAAATAAACAGTCCCTCAAATTGTTGGAAAAAAATAATCTGGCTCTGAGTCCAATTAGAGGGAAAAAATCTGGCTCCCTCTTCAGTCAATAAGATATTTTAATGTAGATCTACATCCACAACTTCTGCTCAGAAGTTTATTGAAATCTCAAGTTGAAATGAGTTGTAGAAGACAGTGATAGTATTCATGGTTGTAATAAATGTGATGTGCATAGATCATGGTAGTAATACATGTGGTATACATTAGTCATGGCAGTTATAAATGTAGTATACACTGGCAATGGTGGCAGTAAATGTAATGTATAAAGTGTTATAAAGTGATCATGGTAGTAATTTGGTATACATTGATCATGGTAGTAATGAACATGATATTCATATAAAGTCATGGTTATAATTAATGTGGTATACATAAGTCATGGTTGTAATAATGGCCATTATTTTTTGATAATTCGTTTTACGAACCCTCCTACGACAAAACGAAATTAGGTATTTTATTTTTCCATAGGGAATTTGATAGTTTATTTTTTATTTTTTTCCCTTCCTCCTACAGCTATTCTCTGTCTTGATGGTTCTTAAAAATAATAAAAAATAATGGCCTAAATGTGACATACATTGGTCATGGTAGTATGTAAATATTGCAATCCTGTGAGGGTGACAGTGAACATTTGTCAACCTTCTAAGGCTATTTATTTTATTATACTGAAAAATATGTTTGAAAAAGATATTTGGTTCTGTTAAATATTCCTTTGAGATACATGGTCACTTCTCTCTGTTTAAAATCACTATTCTCAGCACCTAGAAAACATTTTTTGGCGGATGGTTCTTTATGTTCTTTCGGAATCTTAAGCTGTGAACTCACGAGTAAACTTCAAATCATCTTTAGAAAGTTGTGCAAACTGTGTCAGCCATTTTAGTAAATGTTCACTTTTTCATTTGTGTTACAGTTATGCTAAGACACACTTTTCAGCATTGGACATCCCAATACATAATTATAAACTTGTTTTGACTTCACAATTATAAGATAGTATTATACTGGGGTGACATTACAATAAAATACTATCATTCAGTGACTCACTCCACATTACAAGCGATATGCGATATTACAAAAATGGGAAAATAACAGTCTTTGAACATTGAACATGGATGTTTGACACGAGGTATATTATTAATAAATACGGTATCAAGTAGTCATGGTAGTAATAAATGTAGTATGCATAGCTCATGGTAGTAATACATGGGGTATTCAGTGGTCATGGTAATAATGAATGAGGTTACTCGGTGGTCATGGCAGTAATAAATGTGGTATTTAGTCTTAGTAGTCATGGTAATACTAAATGTGATATACAGTGGTCATGATAGTAATACTTGTGATATACGGTGGTCATGGTAGTAGAAAATGAGGTAAAGAGTAGCCATGACAGTTATAGATGTGATGTACTTTGGGCATGTTAGTAATCAATGTAGTATGCAGTGGTCATGATAGTATTACAATACAAGGGTCCTGGTACTTATGCGATGGACTTTGTGAATATCATCAACAAGTAAATGGACTTAAGAAGCAGCTTCAGCCACATGAAATACCAGATTACAGACAAAGCCATGCGCTATATGCCAGTGTTAATAAGAATGATATGGAACATGGTAGTCATTGCCCAGTACAAAACGACCCCCTACCAAACAAAACATCCAATCAATTCATAATTCAGAAGAGCAAAGGGGCTCACATAGAAAGCAGACAAGTACAAGCATAACTAAATATTAACACCAGCACATGAAGTTCTATCCACTAAATATGGAAAGATCCATATTAAGCAAAAGAGCTGTCGAAAGGACAACATTTTCCACTATTCAAGGTCAATTTTAAACAAGGTCACTGACACTTCTGTCTCACCAACCATGGTGCCAGTTCATTCACAAGGTCAAGTCTTAATTGTGGAGGTTAATAGGTGGTGGCGACTGAGGTGAGGGTGTAGGGGTGCGGGGTGGGGGTGTCAGTGAACATATATACCAAATATCAAAGCGACCTTCAATACCCCAGAAAGAATATGAACTTGAAGATGGTGGGGAGGGGAAGTGAAATGTTACTGAATAGGAAAAAACACAGAAATAATACAATATTTACATTGGAGATGGGGGTTGAGAGGAGGGTGTTGGGAAGGGGATGAAAGAGAACAAGATGGATGCAGACATGGTAACTGAAGAATATAATAAATATTTGTCTATCTGGGGTGATGGTGGTGGGGGTGCAGGAGTGGGGAAGGTGTGGGGTTTATGGGGCTAATGATATATACAGGCTTGCCATAATAAATGTTATTGGATGTATGCAGTGGTTTCATTGAAATATATGAAGCTGCTTAAAAAACTTTAACTGAAACTCTAAATTGAAAAAGAAAATATCATCTGGCTAAAATGAAATAAAAAGTTATGAAACATGATTATGTCTGTAAGTGATGACACTTGTCAAGCTCCTTTGGCTGAGATATATGGCTAGTGGGTAATTGAAATAAATTGACTTGCCAACAATAAAATAAAAGCAATTCTAAGTCGAAAATTATAGGCTACACATTTTCTAAAATACAATACAGAAAATATTTATCCAGGAAAAGGGCCATAATTTTGCTAAAATGCAATACAGAGTTATGGAACATGTGTCTGCTAGCATTCACGTTTTACTGAGTATTAATAATTCACAATCACCTATTGAAATAAAGGACTTGCCTAAAAACTTTAACCAGCATTTTGAAATACAGAATTTAATTGAATGTTGTTTAACGGCTCATCAACACAGTATAGGTTATTTAGAGCCAACCCAGAGAGAGGGGAAGGATACATAGGAATCCGGGAACCGTGCCCTACTCTTATTATCGAATAGATTCCTATGGTTCTTTAACGTGCTCGGAAGATAGACCGATACACGGGACCGCCCGGTTTACGTCCCCATCCGACGGACGAGGCTAAGGAAATATGGAACATGTGTCTACTAGTGCCCTTGATATTCCAAGCTTTACTGAAGTTTTGTTGATGTACAACTTTAAGTTGTTAAAATAAATGGACCTTGTCAAAAAAGAACTTTAACTAGAAATTCAAAGTAATAAAAAAAACATGCTTTTGCTTAAATGCCATACAGAGTTATGGAACCTGTGTCTACCAGTGTCCTTGATGGTACTGGTGATATATTTCAAGTTTCACTGACCAGTGGTTGCTGAAATAACAGGACTTGGCTAACAACTGAAAACCAACCTGACGACACAGATGTTGAGTAGATCTACAACAGCTCTTCTTATTCTACGAATAGTAAAACTTAAAAAAAAAATATTCTGGCTTTCAAGTTCACGAAAAAAAATATTCTGGCCAGTGTATTAGGCGAAATAAAAATCCCGGCTTTCAAGAAATAACAAATAAATATTCCGGCTCAAAGGAAAATCCCAGGCCCCCCCCAGAGATCAAAATGGTCGGTCCCTAAATGACATGATCCACCCAATTTGAACAAACTTGAAAGGTCAATGCTAAGATGCTTAACATAATGTTTCATGAAAATTTCAGTGTTGGTTACGGAGAAGAAGACAGATGGATGACAGCCTTTGGTAAAGCTGATCTTGCACAAGCCAGTTCAGCTTAGAAAACAATATAAAATGCAGTGTCCAATCTAGGATCTAAAAAGCAGAGGGGATTTTCCCCCCTTCCTCTAAAAATGTGGGGGGATTTTCAAAAGTAAAGGGGGATGGGTTCAAACAAATCTATTACACCCTTTTCATAACACCATTTCGACTGGAAGTCGCATAATTTTGAATATTTTTGATTCCGAGTCTGCGCTCATAAATCTACTTTCGTTTTCAATACATTTGTCTGCATTTGACAGTCAAAATGAAGCATTACAAAATTAGCGATTTCCCGTAAACGAAATTTAAATGCCAAAACTTTCCGATATATCATCGTATTTTCTCATTTCTTAGCAACATTTAATGTAATTTGCCAATAATAATTAATCAAAACGATTTAAAAACGAGAACAATGTGAAAACATTTGAAACGCAGATATTACGATCGATAAATTTCGTTAAATTTTTCTAAAATTCGTATTACGCATTTAACCATTTGATTTTATAAGGGAGATAAGCACGCGGGAGACATCGTTTTAATGAAATGATTTTGTATAATTTTTGAATTATTGGTGCATCATTTCTTACAGAAATTCAAGAAATCGCTAAGCAGTTTTATCTCTTGTGTTTTATATCTTATTCTGGTGCGTTTTATAGCATGCTTTAAATGCCATTTAAACATTTTTAATTACAATCCAAACATACTCAACTATCAGTCCTTTTGATTCCCCATGCCTAAGGTCAAAGTACTACCACAGTATGTCCGGCGCCCTCAAGGGGCCGGGCGCCGAACAATTACCAGGGTAGGTATAAAACGCGGACTAACACGCGCGGACTAGCGGACTGCGGACTAGCGGACTGCGGACCAGTATGGTATAAAACGCGGACTGGTATTTTGCGGACCATGTAAATAGATGGGACAATTATTTTGAAATATTAAAGTTAAACAAAATAAGTATGTGGTGTAAGGTTAATGGTCATTTGAAAATAGATTTGCATGAAAATAAATCCTCAACTGCCAGTTGTAATGAGGTTCAATTGATCTTTAAAGAGAAATAATTTACATATATATATATATGTTCTTTAAAAAAAAAAAATGTGTTCTTCGGACCTGTTATGCCGTGAACAAATATATTCATGTTTTAAATTATGTAAACTATAATAGTCTTGTAATTTTCTAATTATGTACAAACATCCGCGAATTCGGTAATCACACATTATTTTTAAGTTATGAGATAATGTTAAACTCAGGTTTATATAATATCTGTCAATATGTTTGAACAATGTGCATTGGAGGAGGTGTTAACAATGTTACAATCACACCTGTAAAAGTTGTTGTGTACATGGGCGATTAACGAAAGGTGTCATATCTCTAGACAATGAACAATACGGGTGTCCATAAATAGGGACTGCATACAATATAAAAGACTCTGAACACTGTATGGTACGGAAAACACAAAACAATATTGACAACTAATTAAATACATATTTTATTTCACTTATATCATTTCAATATGAACAGAACAGAACAGAACAGATATTTTATTAAGATTTGTACATAGTACATCATCATACAAACATTACATACAAATACATTAAACATATAGTCACGTAATAGATATAAAAGATTTTCTTTTACAAATAAATGTTGAATTATATTACTTTAGTTCACATTTGTAATACAATATTCCTTAAAGATTATGAAATTTAATAGAATGAGAATGAACAACATGCTTAAACATTTAAAATTGATTTTCTTATTTCTAAGGCTTCCTTGGTATATTTTGAAATTTTATATAATACAGTTTTATTATGAGAGCTAATCAAATCTAAAAACTTGAACATTGATGGTCTTTGGTAATAATACTTTTTCAAATACTGCTTACGCAAATCTACAAAACATGGACATATACATATAAAGTGAAACTCGTCTTCCATATCGCCTGAATTACAACAAAGGCAATATCTTTCATTTTTTGGTATTCTATTTCTATCATAACGCCCAGTTTGAATTCTAAGAGGATGAACAGAAAGTCTTAGTCTAGTATAAAACAATCTCAAATTACAAGGTAATATATCAAGATAGTTTTCATAGTCAAATTGCATTTTTACTAAGCTATAGTTATCAAGAACTGTACTATTTTCTATAGAACTAAACCATTCCTGAATAAAATTATCAATAACTTTTTGCTTAAAAATATTTGGAAATACTTTGGGGTTTACAAAATGATTGTTCTCAAATATATCGGTAAATCCGTAATTATTTAACATGGTTTTAACGTTTGATACCCAGTTCTTACATCCTTTATTACAATCATTTAGCCCTTGTTCGTATACTTTTTTTATTATTATATTATCAGTATTAATAATTTTACACCAATAACTTATTATCCTTGCATATCGTGATATATATAAGGGATATCTACCCAGCTCTCCGTAAACACCCACAGTACATATATTCATTTTAACATTCAATAAACGTTTTCAGAATTTTAAATGTGTTCGCTCTATAACTTTCGACCTTGTATACCCCCAGATTTCGCTTGCATAATTTAAAATAGAACCAACGAACGCATCAAACAACTGACATAGTAGTTTTGGCTTTACACGAATTTTTTTACAGTTAAATAATAGAGTGTGTAATGCCTTAAGCGCCTTGCCGACTAAGTGTTCTTGGTTTAAGTTGAAATTACCAGTATAATTAAAAATATTTCCAAGATAGTTAAAATCATTAACAACTTCTATAATTTGATCGTTATAAGTCCATGATTCATTAGGCAACAATCCACCACGTTTTCTAAACACCATTATTTTAGTTTTCGCAATATTTACGTTTAAGCCCCATTTATTACAATATGTATGCAATCGATTAAGATTATCTTGTAATTCAGCAGGAGATTTGCCCAAAATAGCCATATCATCAGCAAAAAGTAAGATTATTAGTACTATGTCATCTATATTTAAACCTGTCTCAACATTACTTTGCAATATAATAAAACTTTCAAACAACAACATGACAGTAAAGAATCAACACTATTTTAATTTATATTTCTAACTTTAGAATAAACATGACAAGTTTAACACATATTGTTCTCCAGCTAGATAGCAATTGTATGTATTCAATTCAATATTTTATTTGGAATAAAACGTACATGTGTACATGTGTATTGCCTTAATCAAGGAAGAATAAAATACAAACTATCCTAGAGAAGGGTACAAACATATCTCGTTTAGATTAATACATACATACATATAATATAGTAGCATAGTAATATAGTCACAGTTAGTAACTTGAAGTTTGTTCTCGTTTAGAATTATATTCTCAGACCGCTTCAATATAATTTAATCCAGCTTAAACATGTCACCTAAACATTAATAAATACCCTAAATGTTATACTTTGTTTACATTTTGCAAGAATTACAAAATAATTCGATTTCATTTTGAGAAACATCGAGTGGTAACTCGCAACAATGTTTATGAAACCAATGTTCACATTTACAACATATAACCATGTCATCTAAACATTCAGGTAAGTTACAAATACCTGTAGTTTTCAACTTTCATTATCTTATCTTTTTTCTTTTTTCTTAAATTCATATTATTTTTTGTCACAGGAAATTCTGTCATTATGCTGTCATCGATGCATTGTAAAAGATGTTTTCTTAATACAGTAGTATCAAACGTAACATTTGCGTTTGCTTTACCTTTAAATGCAAATGAAAATGCATGTGCAATAGCAAACACTCCACAATTAACATTTCCTGCTTTTTTTTGATTTCCGGAACGATAATTTCCAGTTCTTTTTTATTGTTGCCATAAATTAAAGCTAGTTGGATACTAAGTCCACTTGTAATTATGTTTTCGTCCGCTCTATCTATACCTAAACTATCAAATAAATGTACTTTACCTTGTAAAAATGAAACTACCCAATGATCTTTGTCGGTGTGAGGAATTTGACATTCGGGAGCTTGCACTGCTTCCATTACATTTGAAACATGCCAACTTCCACTATCTTCGTCAAAAAATGGAACCTTTTCTGGCAATTGAAATCCATTGATTTTATTGGAGAAGTGTTTCCTAAGGAGAATATTAACAGCTTCAATGTGGTTAGAATTCAATTTTGCATCATTAATAATATCGTCACGATCAGTTTTATTTGAGTGTAATTTTTCATTCCAAATCTCGTTTTCACTGTTAGAAGTGTGTTCATTTAACTCGAAAGATCTTAAAATATTTAATTCAATTAGATCATCAGACAGAGACATCTTTTTTTCATTTTTCATGAATCGTAATTTTTTTCTCGATTTTCCCGATTTTTTTTGAGTCATTTCTTTTTTCAATATAGATTTTGGTGTTTTAGGAGTTGAAGATGTATGTTTTATGATGGAGTTTGGAGTAGAGTTTTCTGTGTTTTTGTTAAGATCGTGTGCATCAATAAGTTCGTCATGTTTGCATGAGATTCAAATGTATCGTTTAAATCCTGCTCATAAGTGCATTTACTTGTACTTAAAATAGAGTCTGGTGCAGGAGTACTTCTATATAACAATAATAAAAAAATAAATAGTAATAAAAATATAATAATAAAATAATCATAATGGTGGAGATGGTGGGGGAGGGGGGAGTGTTTCTAAATAATAATAATAATAATAATAATAGTAACAAATAATAATAATTTACGGGCATACATCTCTGATCATTAATTGAGATACACCTTGTTGCGTTTGTATCAGTAGGCATACTTTGTCACGGGAGTGCATGTTCTTTCACCTCATTGGCCAGTGACATAGACGTTTTTGACAGAGGCACGAATTCGGCAAGATATACTTTGGTGTCTTACAGATAAGCACGTGCTACATGATTGTACATAGTTTATTTATCAATGGGGACATGTTTATTTGGGTTTGCATTCAGTGGTGATATAAGGTATATACTATTTTTACAAACGCAACAGTGGTGACTTACATGGAATAATTATATTCTGCGAAATACAGAAGTACATGGGCATGACAATTTAAAGGTGAGTATATTTATGCATATATATAGGTCGATACAATTTTCATTATTACTATTATTTTAAAATAGATTTTGCATTAGGAAAAAATGCTACAGGATAACATATAAATATTGTTTGATTACTTGAAATGTTTTATTACAATGTTAACAAATATGCTCAGTCTTTGCAGTAGAGGTCTATGAAAAAAGGACAAATAAGCAAGTCATAAAATTCGTCACCAATGTCGTTTAGTGGGCATAGTGTACATTTTCTGTCTGCATGTGGTGTATTTGTCCATCGTCCTGTCTCAATCGGGAGTTTGTGATTAGCAGTTCTTAATTTAATGAGTGGCCTACTTGTTGATTTGGAAAGGATCTTCAGATAGCTCTCGAAGTTGGTATTATCTTTAAATAAGTTTTTTTTTTCTTTAGAGGAGCGTTCAAGTTTTGAACTCCAGTCTTGTATGAATTGATCTATGAGTGTTTGTTTGAGTACTATATGAATATTGCGCGTTTGTATTTGATGTTGGTTTACGAAAATATCTGCATTACCGGTGTATTCGAGAATTTGTTTGATACAATTGATCCATTTAAAGTTGTGGTTCGAGTGAAGCATTAAATATAAGACTGTTTGATATCAAAAATATTGAATTAAATATAAGATCAAACGTTATTTCATGAAAGTGTGATCAACATCTTACATCTGGTTCGAATATTAATTACTGAATCCACGGATGTTTGTTTGTATGATTGTAAGACTTTAAAGTAAATTAGATAAATGCAAACAACGTTCTTTTGAAGACATTAGTTGAACATTATCTCATAATTAACCTTTAATTAAAACAGGGATTAAAGTTATTTTTCCTCTCTGAATACATTCAAACAATCATTGTCACTAAATCATAGCGCGAAAAACTTTACTTTTGTACATTATTTTGCTTTAAATATCAATTGAACCTAATTACAACAGGCAGTTGACAATTTCTTTTCATGCATATCTATTTTCAAATGACCATTACCATACACCACATACTTATTTTGTTTAACTTTAATATTTGCTAACCAAAATATTTGTATTATTTGTTCCATCTATTTACATGGTCCGCAAAATACCAGTCCGCGTTTTATACCATACTGGTCCGCGTTTTATACCATACTGGTCCGCAGTCCGCTAGTCCGCGCGTGTTAGTCCGCGTTTTATACACTCGGGCATAAAGATTAAACTCCTAAACATGGAGATAGGGGGACTCTTTTACGAAGTAATTAAAAATATGTATCAAAAGAATCTTCTATGTGTAAAGGTAGACAACAATTCTGTAACGGAATCCTTTGTTTCACAGATAGGTGTTAGGCAAGGAGATAATCTCAGTCCGAACCTGTTCAAAATCTTCATTAATGACCTGCCAGATTATTTATCTGATACTACTGATCCGGCTATTCTTAACAACACTAGGCTAGATTGTCTTATGTACGCAGACGATGTTGTTCTTTTATCTACTACAGCCCTTGGGTTACAAGAAAAAACAAACAAGCTTAATCTCTTTTGTCAGGATTGGTGTCTCAATATTAATATTTTGAAATCTAAAGTGTTCATCTTTAATAAGGCCGGTAGGCTAGTAAAATATAAATATGTCCTTCAAAACCAATCTTTAGAATGTGTCTCCTCTTATAATTATCTTGGAGTTACATTTTGTGCATCTGGTTGTTTTTCACGCGCTCGAAGTGACTTGTATAAGAAAGGTTTGAAAGCCCTTTTTATGTTAAAGAAAAATGTTAACTCCATGCATCCGGGTATATCCACAAGTGTGCACGTGTTTGACCATACAATCAAGCCAATTTTACTATATGGTAGTGACTGCTGGGGATCTTTTGGAAAAAGGAATTTTAATCCTTGTGACTTTACTAAACTGTCTCATAAGTTTGAATTTGAAAAATTACATATAAGATACTGCAAATATATTTTAGGGGTACATAAGAAAACCACCAACTTTGCTGTTATGTCCGATTTGGGTCGTTTTCCGGTGTACTTTGATGTTATCATGTCGATGTTAAAATATTATCATCGTCTAGTAAATAATCCGTCCAACCTTCTTGCTGATGGTTTGCTTGAATCTATAAGTCTTCATCATAAAGGTATTCACTCATGGTACTTAGAAATTGTATCAATTCTTGAAGTAATTAACATGGACATTGATCAATTTTCTCCCCACTCTCCCTCAGTAATGTCAATGTCAAAACTGGTAAAAACAGTAAAACTAAAATTAATTGAAAAATTCCAGGAAAATTGGGCCAAAGACAAAACTAAGCTCCTTCATGGAAAATTGAGAACTTACTTCACTTTTAAACATGATTTCCAATTAGAAGAGTACCTGTGTAGTATTGATAATTTTGAAAAACGTAATGCCATTGCTAAATTTCGTCTAAGTTCCCATAGACTTAAAATCGAAACTGGAAGGTATACTAATACTCCGGTGGAACATAGATTGTGTGAACATTGTACCAGTAATTCTATAGATGATGAGATGCATTTTCTCCTAACATGTCCTTATTATTCAGATGAAAGAACTAATTTATTAACATGCATATCTTCAGAATGTTCTAATTTTTCCAGCCTTGATTTGAATAATCAACTTATTTGGCTATTATCTTGTGAAAATATACACATTCTGAAAGCATTAGGTACTTACTTAATACAGTGTTTTAAAAAACACAATTAACCCTAATAGTCATTATAAATAATAATATATAACTACTGGTGTGATTATACTTTTATGTACTGTAGGCGACTCTGCTCAGTGTAGGCACAGACATAATAATAATGTTATTAGGCCTGTGGTGTAGGTGCTCTGGTTTATTTTGTTATTGATTGTTTGTTACTTACCAATCGCAATCAATGTACTAAATTACTTGCTCATTTGAGGGCCCTTAATTGGTTAATAAAATCTTGTATCTTGTAATCTTGTATCTATACCTACCCCAATTACCAACCAATCAGCGGGCAGGGGGAAAGTCGGAGCTAGTAATTGTGATTGGTTGACAAGGTAAACAAACCAAAAAATCTTGTTAAAAAGATAAATTTCAACGTTTGAAGTGTATTGAGTACTGTACTTAAAGGTTAAATCATATATTTGTGCAATGTATTCATAATTTGTTGCAAAATCAAAAAAAAAAAGAAGTGTCTTTTACTTTTTCCTCATGTTTCTACATGCAAGTAGGTGGGTCAGCACCATCCGACCCAAACAGCTTTTACAAAACATACTCAATGTCCCTCAATGCATGGTTTGTGTATGTTTTTTTTTATAAAACTAAGATAGGTCTTTCTAAACACAGACCTATATGTCTGTGTTCAAAACAAGTGAGCAAATATATAGCTTCTTATATTAGGAAACTCAGTACAGAGCTTAGAGCTATGGAAAATGAATTGGTGTAGTATGACCTTCAATTGACGTTATAAACTGTCGTCCTTGTGCTGCAACATCCGGTTAAATGTGTCTTAAAATTGTGCAATGCTATATTTAAATCCATATTTAAATCGTTTATTTCCTCCACAATCCAGATATATTTTACAGTTTGCCAGAAGAATGTCTAAATTCAGCGTTAAATGCGTTGACGACGATGAACGGCTTCAGATAACGTTTGATTATGCCCACGGAGGAGGGATCAGCCGAACATTCAACTCAAGTAGATCGAAAGTTGAAGAAATTGGAACCACTTTGTCTCGAATTGGAGCAAATATAGAAAAACATTTCAAGAAAAAGAATAAAAAATCAAAGGTTGGTGACAATCAAGAAGATTCTCTGAAGCTAAATTTGTTTATGAAAGATGGTGAAACTAAGCTTGAAGATACTGTATGTGCAAAAGATGCTCTGAGGCATGGAAATGTTTTGCTAATAGATGACCAGAAATACACAGTGGATGTCAACCCGCCTTGCTGTTTGGGAATAGTTATACCTGATTCAATAATGGTCGGTTTTCCGATTTTTCCAAAATTAGACTTGGAGTTTTCAGATATCAATGACTGCGAGTTTGTTTGGATCAAGATAAAGTATGAAGATGAGGAAAAGACTGATAATGAAGGAGCGAAAAAGAATAAAGCTAAAAATGGTAACGATTCTGAATTGGCAAAAATTATTGACTCCCAAGAAGTCTGTAAAGAATATTCATACACACCCACAAATAATGAAATTGGTTATCGTCTTCGTTTGACATGTACCCCAAAGTTGGGCGATAGAGATGGAAAATCACTCAATATAGAGTCGAAGTATGACGTGACAGCAGGACCAGGGTTCTGTCCCTTTGAAAACAGACAACAGTATACACAAAAGGCGTCAGGTGAAGGAGAGTAAGTATTTGTTTGTTTGACCTCAAATAATGAGATTAAATATTGTGAATGATAAACCAACTATTTAAATACTCTGTCCCGTGTTTCAACATGCACATGTTTGACATAAAACACGCCTTAATTCCATTAAGCGATGTGAAAGCTTATAAATATTATCAGGCTTTTATAACAGATATTTCGACAATAAAACAAATTTAAAAACATCTTTTACTGAAAAAATGCAACAACCTGTTACATATTAAATGTTTTATTATACAATATGAAAACTTTAAGCCAAAATTAAGGTTAATTTCATACCCCCAGCCAACCCGTTGTCGCTTCTTCGAGAAGGGGTTGGATGGAGTATGAAAGTTAATACTCGGACCACGTAATGAACAAGAACAGTACGAGAAAAATTCAGATAAATTTTCAACAATTTTATCAATTTGACCATTAAAATATTATGTAAGACAAATAACTCCACGTTCCAGTTTTGGGTTTTGGTCTGGCGGGTTAAAGCCGTTTACATTGTGTCTGTAGAGTTTGGATTCTCAAAATATATAAGTTGTATTTGTACCAGGGCCATCTATCTGTTTTGGGGGACTGCGACCCATACCCTTGGGTGGGGGGATTTTAGCGTGCTTTTACAGGAAAGGGGGAATTATTTTGTGGCCATAATTTTGATTATAATCATTGTTTTAAATAGTCTACATGTTTTATTTATATTTGTATGTTACTAGACGCAAAATCGGCAGATCGACGGCAATGTGTACCATAGCTCTAGTTAATGTATTTCTTTAGTTCCTGCTTATGATATAATTTTCATAAACCTTAAGGCCTAAGCCTAAACCGTGTAATAACTACTGGTATATTTCAACCGTGCCATAAATGACAGATTTGGCAGTTATACCATGGTGTACCCAATGACCTTTTGTAGTTGGATAAATGGCTAAGGTACAAAACACTTATAGCATATTTTTCTCGTGTATATACGATTTATACTGCATTCTTGGGCCCTCGAGAAGCAGTATAAATCGCATATACTCAAAAAATAATGCTATAAATATTACATATACCTCATCGTCAGTAGGTTTAAAAACAGTATACATACATGTATGTTGTACAACTTGGCTGTTGTTGGCAGGATAGCTATTTTAATGTTCAGACACGCCTGCATGTACATGATGTATATCGTTATCTGCTAATCCTACAAAATTTTCGTATTGATAATTCTTATTTTAATTTTCAGGTTACGCGTTGTGTCGTACAACATTCTCGCAAACTCATATGCAGATCAGGAATATTCCCGAGATGTCTTATATCCATACTGCCCACCCTACGCCCTCACTATAGACTACAGGAAACATCTCATTATTAAAGAACTGCAAGGTAATGTTTTTATTGACTTTTCATCCAACATCTTTGCAAAAGCGGGTGTTAAAAAATGATGTTGTCTGCCAAACAAACACTACATTGTGGGACTAGGATTAGAGTAACAGTTGTTCTTGTAACATTGAAAAACCTTTTTAAAACAAAATGTGGGGCTTTCTTATGGTGCTTCTGACATGTTTAAGTGTGGCCTTTTAGAAAGAAATACATTGGAAAAAACGCACAAGGATACGTTTGTGAGTATGTCCGTCTTTCCATTCGTCTTTCCATCGATCCCAAACTTGTGTCTCTATTATAAACTCCTCAAAAACTATCATATCTATATACACCAAACTTGGTGTGCAAACACCAAACTTGGTGTGCAAGATAACCAGCACAGTGTGTATGGAGTTAGGGAAGATAAGCTGTTACAATCAACTGGAGTTATTGCCCTTTATCTTTTTAACTGAAAAGTCTTCGTATTGTAACGTGTGTAATCAATGCAATGCATCTAAAATCTGTATCTGAAAAAAAGTGCATAAAATATGCGGGAGGCCGGAGATATCAGTTTGATTGTTTGGAAGTGCACAACTATCTTATTCGTCCCCTATAAGGCTAATGTTTATTTTGGCTTTTTAAAAAATTATTTTGGCTTTTTAAAAAATGCCAGCATGTTATGCAAAGAGTATGCAAATATTTACCATTATAGATATTGTGTCATGACAGATAACAACTAGAATGAAATCGACGGCGAGCCATCGCAAATACCCACGTTTTCTTCACACAGGTCACCCGCCACCATCACACACACACACATACACACACACACACACACAGAGGAAAAAAACATATTATTATAAACACTGTAATCCCTTCATGAAAATGTTTGTTTCAGACATAATTAAAACAAAATTGACACACCTGTTACCTCCCACCACCACCCACCTCCTCAACACCGACCCTGTTTGTGGAGCGCTGTGGTCTAGTGGTAGAGCGTTGGACCCATGATCAAAAAGTCGTGGGTCAATCCCCGCCATTGCTATATGCGTTGTGTCCCTGAGCAAGACACTTTATCTGCATTTGCTTAGTACTGGTTCTACCCAGGAAGACATCGAGAGTGATTCAGATAAGTTCATAGAGCTTTCGTTACAATCAATGTAAAATAAATAAATTTAAACTGACTCTAATTTGAATGAAGATAAGAGTTACGGTTCTTGCACCCTGCACTTCCTCCCATCACCCTTTATCATTGTTTGAAGTTTCATTGCAATCCCATCAGTAGTTTTGAAGTTATGCTGTGGACAAGAATGGGATGGAAGGATGGACAAAGTGGCGACTATATGGTCTACAAAAGAAATTGTGGAGTATAAAAAAGTATATGGTTTTAATGGGTATCAGACTATACGGCTATGTGACAGTTATTACAGTCATGAGATACATCAGAGATACATGTATAAGGAGTTTATTACGTCTCTGTATCGTTACAATCGATGAAAAATAAATAAGTTTAAACTAACCCCGATCCCGGGTAAGACGTCCAAGTTTTAAATAATAAATCATTTGACATGCTGTGCATCTCTTTCATAGACGACTATTATACCAACGTCACAGGAATGTTGCTCTTGATGTCTAGTTGATCCTAGCATAATTTCAGGTTGGCCGGAAATTCAAGATGGCCACCACGGCTAAACATAGATTTTTAAAAACAAGTTTGTAGCGATATTGATATGGGACTTTTTCTGAAATGATCAGCATGACAAGATGTTGATCCTTGTCGAAAATTATTTTGATTCAACATTAAACATGGCTGCCAGTGGCCATCTTTGTTTACCTAGAGTTATATAGTAAAAACTTCAACTTGTAGCGACTACTCCTCTGAAACTACTTAACATATTTTTATGAAACTGCACAGGAATGCTGATCTAGCTATCAAAATCTATCAGTAGAGCTTCAAGGTCATTGACCTCTTGTTTTCAAAAACGTGGGTGAAATGAATAATGATTTACTAGATTAAATCAGTACCAGGTATGTAGATTGCAAGTATATTTCGTCGGTGTGTTCTTGGGCAAGACACTTTTCCTCTAGCCTCGTCCGTCGGATGGGGAAGTAAACCGAGGCGGCCCTAAATAACCTGTATACTGTATTGATGAGCCTTTAAACAAATTCAATTCAATTCTTATTTTTCAGGTTATAACAGTGATATCATTTGCTTACAAGAGGTGGATACCAAAGTGTTTAATGGCGAGTTATCCACGGCAATGGATGCGCTGGGATTTGGTGGATCCATGAAGGAAAAGGTTGGCGAAGTGCCAGAGGGCTCGGCAATATTTTATCGAAAGTCAAGATTTAGGTAATTGTTTAATGAATACCTTTAATATCAATGAAGTGTGTATGAAATAATGCCTAGTACCTTCAATGTGAAACCATTCAAAGCACCTACCTGTGATGGTATTGGGAACTTATTTAGAGTTCCATACAAAGTTTATCAATTTATCATTAATTGTATTTTATTCTACATGTTGCATGTTATAAAGTGTATACTTCGGTGAACATTTTTGAAGAACTTACCAGACCCACTTTTGTTACTGGTGAAAGTTTCTACTCTACCTTTGTTCATTACAAAGGTCATAATGTTAACGATTCAGGGCCATTTAACTTTCTTGTTGATAACCGTGATTAATCAAAGAAAAATGTGTTCAGAAAGTTAAACAATGGTTTAGTACTATTCACATCTTACTGTTGCATTGTAGATTTTCCAAGTGCAAAATTGAGTGGCCACACTTGTGCTTACATGTAAATATCAACATTTTAAGATCATAGTTCTTTACCATGGGTAATTCACTTGCTCACCCATCAGCATCTCTTAGGCTTAAAAGAAAAAAGTGTTTGTTTCTGCTAACCCGACCAACCCTATTATTTAGCCGCCGACCCTAACTATTTTTATTCCAAAGTTGGACCCATGAACCAAGGTTTCTTATGGAGATAAAAAATAAAAACATAAAAATATTCCTCCAGTGAGATTTGAACCCACGACCCCTGGGGTTTCCAGTGTACATTACCAAATATTGAAAAAGGGCCATAACCATGTATTATCTTGGTAGTAATACCTTCCCCAGTATTTTTTATCATATTAAATGTATTTTTTCATTACCAAAAATAAGGTCATTAATAATGAAAAAAATAAAATAAAAAAAAGAGTTTTGCCTACCTACCTACCTACACTATTTTTTTTGAAGCCGTTAGCAGAAACAAACCATTTTTATTTAGGGCCTTAGCTAGCATTCGAAGAATCAGCTGCGTCAGTCTTTAATAAGTAACCTACAGGATCTGCTAGCTTGCATTTGAAGAATACCACGTTTCAGTATTTAGTAATATATATAAGTTACATATTTTAAAAAGCTTCACCAGTCTTTAACTATTGTAAGGTTGGTGGAAGAGTGTGGGGAGTCAATCAGGAATATCCTACAGACCAAGAGCGTGTGTCAGGACCTCGTGAAGAAGACTTATGCCATACCCGACCTCAAACAGAAACTGGAGACCAGAACAACCATATTACATGTTAGTTCTCAAACATTTTGTAATTATTTTGTACATCAATTACTACAATTGTAAATGCTTTTGATATCATCAGCTTTGACAAATTTTCCTTCCTGGATAGTATAACATTAATGCCCCAAACAGCAGACATACATAGTTTCCCTTGGCCGTATGCATTTACGTCTGCCTTTCCATCCTGTCCATCTAAACATTCAACTTTTACATCCAGTTTTATATTCAACATTCAAGTTTTACATTAATGTTTTACATTCAAGGTTTTTTGGTTAAGTCTATTTTTCAGACACCAGAAGCTGTAGAGCATTCTAATTTTGTTTTACCACATGCCTGTAGATCAAAGGTTAAGGTCACAGTGACCTTATATGGAAATATGCATTCTGCACAATATCTTCAAAACCATAACACCTACACTCATAGGTACATTGCCGTAGGCGAGAGGAGGATCCCTATTGTTTTTGGGGTCAGTAGGTCAAAGGTCAAGGTCACTGTGACCTTATATAGAAAAACGCATTCCTGACGATATCTTCGAAACTATAACTCCTACACTCATGAAACTTCAAAGATAAATTGACCAACATGAGACGAGGATCCCTATTGTTTTTGGGGTCAGTAGGTCAAGATCATCGTGACCTTATATAGGAAAACCTTTTCCAGACGATAAATTCAAAACCATAACACCTACACTCATGAAACTTCATAGGTACATTGCCCTAGGTGAGTGGAGGATCTCTATTATTTTTGAGGTCAAAGGTCAAGGTCACCTTATATAGAATGACGCTTTCTGGAAACTTCGAAACCATAACACTTAAACTTTATAGGTACATTGCCCTAGGTGAGAGGAGGATCCCTATTGTTTTGGGAGTAGGTCAAAGGTCAAGGTCACTGTGACCTTATATAGAAAGATGCATTCTGGATGATAACTTCGAAACATAACACCTACACTCATAAAACTTCATCGGTACATTGCCCTAAGTGAGAGAAGGATCCCTATTGTTTTTAAGGTCAAAGGTCAAGGTCACCATGACCTTATATAGAAAGACGCATTCCTGGCGATAACTTCCAACACTTTACAGCTTCACTCGTGAAACTTCATAGGTACATTGCCCTAGGTGAGAGGAGGATACCTATTGTTTTTGGGATCAGTAGGTCAGAGGTCAAGGTCATCATGATCGTATATAGAAATGGATAATAACTTCGAAACATAACACCTAAACACATAAAACTTAATCGGTACATTGTCCTAAGTGAGAGAAGGATCCCTATTGTTTTTAAGGTCAAAGGTCAAGGTCACCATGACCTTATACAGAAAGACGCATTCCTGGCGATAACTTCGAAACCTTTACACCTACACTCAAGAAACTTCATATGTACAGTGCCCTAAGTGAAAGGAGGAACCATATTTCCTTTGGAGTCAGGTAACATAAAAACTGTAGGAAACGGGCATATAATGCCCCGTTAGGCGGCGCTCTTGTTGAACTTCAGTCTTAGTTAGTTTACCTCAAAGTTTCACGTTCAGTGTTTTTTATTCAGTCCATTACTTAGATACCAAACATTATAATAAGGCTTTCAAACCTCATACACACTTACATCTACACAACAGCAGTATGTTACTGCCAAAAGTAGGTAAACATAAATGAAGCTGAAAGCTTTCTTACATAACACATCTACATCACACTTGCAGCAGTATGTTCTTATTATGTCAGTGTGAATGACCTTGATCTACTTTCTTTATGTCAGTGTGAATGACCTTGATCTACTTTTTGCACTTTAATCTTGGTTAATTTACCTCAAAGATTCACGTTCACGTTTCACATTCAAGTTTTACATCCAAGTTCATTTCTTCGATACCAAAAGACATAGAGCTTTTAAACTTCATACACACGTACATTTACATGACCGCAACATGTTCCTACCATTAGTAGGTCAGTTTTAATGACCCGGGCCTACATTGTTCATTTTGTTCATTTCTCACACAATAACTGTCGTATAGTCTATGATACCAAGTATGAACATACAGGCTCTGAATCATTTGTGACTGTATACTCTTCTTTGATTATCCAATTAACCATCAGATCTGTAAGTGCAATTTTTTTTTCTATCCTCAGATATTAGTTCTAGAGTCAGTAGACCAGCCTGGTAGGATCGTACTTGTGGCCAACACACATTTATACTTCCATCCTGACGCTGGCCACATCAGACTGATCCAAGTTCTTACAGCAATGAGATATATAGACATGCTGAGGCAGAAGTATAGTAAACAGGTAAGAAACACCTGCCCATTGGATTTACAGCAATGAGATATATAGACACACTGAGGCAGAAGTATAGTAAGCAGCTAAGAAACACCTGCCCATTGTATTTACAGCAATGAGATATAAAGACACACTGAGGCAGAAGTATAGTAAACAGGTAAGAAACACCTGCCCATTGGATTTACAGCAATGAGATATATAGAAACAGTGAGGCAGAAGAAACACCTGCCCATTGTATTTACAGCAATGAAATATATAGACACACTGAGGCAGAAGTATAGTAAACAGGTAACAAACATCTGCCCATTGTATTTACAGCAATGAGATATATAGAAACACTGAGGCAGAAGTATAGTAAACAGGTAAGAAACACCTGCCCATTGTATTTACAGCAATGAGATATATAGAAACACTGAGGCAGAAGTATAGTAAACAGGTAAGAAACACCTGGCCGTTGGATTTATAGCAATGAGTTATATAGACACACTGAGGCAAAAGTATAGTAAACAGGTTAGAAACTCCTGTCCATTGAACAAACTAAGCTCAATGCTTTTACCAACGTTGGGCCAGGAGAATGTATGTATATATGTATGGGCAGGACTTTCTTCCAAACTTTGTACACTTGTTCAGCATCATGCACAGATGTGCACCTGCGAGGAGGAACCCTATTGCTTTAGGCATGAAACTTCTTAAATGCATTGCTTTCAGGGTCAGTAGTCCAAAGTCAAGGTCATCATGACCTCACATGGACATACGTTTTCTACATGATAGCTTTGGAATATTACATGCTCATACAACTTGGCAGTTTGCTGAAAGCATGTTAATTGGCAGAATGATAACTGACAGCACCATGTTATTTCACAGATGTTACGGTTTCAGTTTGAAAAGTTACAATAAAATACTAACAATGTTACATAATAAGAATATTTATTGTATATTTTCAGAAGCCCTGCATGATATTTTGTGGGGATTTCAACAGTACACCGGCCCGTGGTATTTATGAATTCATGACAACAAAAAGCATCAAGGAAGATAACATAGATTGGAATGATGGTAATGACCTATCTGTATAAGTTTGTGTCTGTTCATCCATCCATCCATCCATCCATCCATCCATCCATCCATTTGTGTCTATTCATCCATCTGTCTATCCATTCATGTTTGTGTGTGTGTCTGTCTGTTAATCCGTCAGTCTATCCATTCATATGTCTGTCTATTAGTTTGTTCATCCATCCGTCTGTCTATGAATCCATATATCTATGTATTAGTTTGTTCATCCTTCCATCTGTCTATCCATTCATATGTCTGTGTATTAGTTTGTTCATCCATCCGTCTGTTTATGCTGCACCCATATATCTGTGTATTAGTTTGTTCATCCATCCATCTGTCTATCCATTCATATGTCAGTGTATTAGTTTGTTCATCCATCCGTCTGTCTATGCATCCATATGCCTGTGTATTATTTTGTTCATCCATCCATCTCTCTGTCCATTCATATATCTTTGTATTAGTTTGTTCACACATCCATCTGTCTATCCATATGTCTTGTATTAGTTTGTTCATCCATCCGTCTGTCTATGCATCCATATATCTGTGTATTAGTTTGTTCATCCATCCATCTGTCTATCCATTCAAATGTCAGTGTATTAGTTTGTTCATCCTTCCATCTGTCTATCCATCCATATGCCTGTGTATTATTTTTTTCATCCATCCATCTCTCTGTCCATTCATATATCTGTGTATTAGTTTGTTCACCCATCCATCTGTCTATCCATTCATATGCCTGTGTATTATTTTGTTCATCCATCGATCTCTCTGTCCATTCATATATCTGTGTATTAGTTTGTTCACCTATCCATCTGTCTATCCATTCATATGCCTGTGTATTATTTTGTTCATCCATCCATCTCTCTATCCATTCATATATCTGTGTATTAGTTTGTTCATCCTTCCATCTGTCTATCCATCCATATGCCTGTGTATTATTTTGTTCATCCATCCATCTCTCTGTCCATTCATATATCTGTGTATTATTTTGTTCATCCATCCATCTCTCTGTCCATTCATATATCTGTGTATTAGTTTTTCACCCATCCATCTGTCTATCCATTCATATATCTGTGTATAAGTTTGTTCATCCATCCATCTGTCTATCCATTCATATGTCAGTGTATTAGTTTGTTCATCCATCCGTCTGTCTATCCATTCATATATCTGTGTATTTGTTTATTCATTCATCCATCTGTCTATCCATTCATATGTCAGTGTATTAGTTTGTGTCTGTCTATCCATTCATATGTCTGTATTAGTTTGTTCATCCATCTATCTGTCTGTCTATTCATATGTCTGTGTATTAGTTTGTTCATTCAGCCATCTGTCTATCCATTCATATATTTGTGTATTAGTTTGTTCATCCATCCATCTGTCTATCCATTCATATATCAGTATATTAGTTTGTTCATCCAACCTTGTTCATCCATCCATCTGTCTATCCATTCATATGTCTGTATTAGTTTGTTCTCTATCCATCTGTCTATCCATTCATATCATGTCTGTGTATTAGTTTGTTCATCCATCCATCTGTCTATCCATTCATATGTCTGTATTAGTTTGTTCATCCATCCATCTGTCTGTCCATTCATATGTCAGTGTATTAGTTTGTTGATCGATCCTTCTGTCTATCCATTCATATGTCTGTGTATTAGTTTTTTCATCCATTCATATGTCATTGTATTAGTTTGTTTATCCATCCATCTGTCTATCCATTCATATATCTGTGTATTAGTTTGTTCATCCATCCGTCTGTCTATCCATTCATATGTCTGTGTATTAGTTTGTCTGTCCATTCATATGTCTGTCCATTCATATGTCTGTGTATTAGTTTGTTCATCCATCCATCTGTCTGTCCATTCATATGTCTGTGTATTAGTTTGTCTGTATCTGTATGTCCATTCATATGTCAGTGTATTAGTTTGTTTATCCATCCGTCTCTTTATCCATTCATATGTCTGTATATTAGTTTGTTTATCCATCCATCTGTCTGTCCATTCATATGTCTGTGTCTTAGTTTGTCTGTATCTGTATGTCCATTCATATGTCACAGGGTTCTCCACAGGATTATTTTCAAGCATAGTGGCATTTAGGGCATGCTGGGGGAGGGTACGGGAGGGGAAAAAAAACCCATGTGTTCGATTTTTTTGGCTTTTAGTAACTGCCTGTATTGACTGTGAGGCACACTTTTGTGTGATATAAGTGATGTTAGGAAGCCATATATAATTATATATTTATGATAATAAACAATATAATAAATAATCCATGTTTTAAGACTTTTATTTAAAAAAAAAAATCATAAAAATATTTACTAAAATAAGTTCATACACAATAATACATACACAATAATACAACACACATCAACACAACATGCAGCATCTGAACTACATACAATAAGCAATTATAAATAATCCATGTTTTAATACACGATGAAGAAGAAAACATACAAAGATTTATTATAAGTTTATACACAATAATACAACATATACATCAACACATCATGCACACATATAATACCATCAACTACACAATATTCATCCCTGGAAATAAAACAGCACATTTGATAATACTTAAAAAATATAACCTTAGCACTCAAATAAATCCAACACAGTATTAGCTAGCAGTTCCTATTCAGATGCTTGACCTTCTTGTTCTGGCCATGTGCCATTCTTCCACTGCCCTGTCATATTCAAACTGATGGAGGTTGGCCCTGCATTGTTACTGCCAGCAGTGCATTGAGAACTCTGTTACACAGAGTTGACCTGTGCTGTCTTAATTCAATCTGCTGTTGATGTTGGAAGAAGCAGACCAACAGCTGCAATATTGTACAAGTTGGGGTGAGACTCCTGTAGCTCTCTGTCATTCTTTGTAACCTCCCTCACTTGTCTCCACTCGATCATCATTGAATCTTCATCCTGGTTAAAGTGGCAGGCCAAGGTCTGAAGAAACATATATAAATAATTTAATATATTATAAATATATAATAGACCAACACGCTTAATAATAGTAATAACTGAATTATTTTTGTTTTATTTTGTCAGTAATTTCTAGTATTTTTGTTTTCAAAATATTGACAAGCTTTGAAGTAAACAGATAAATAAACTACCTTCATTTCTTCTTTTCTTTTTTCAAATGACCAGATATTATCCCAAAATTGCTATTAGTTTTATTTATTAACGCACAAACTTAAATCAAATGACAATCAAAACAATTATACTTACTTATGCAAAACAAACAAACTCTTGCACATCACATTTTTCATTTCCGTCTTGAACAATACACGTAACGTTAAGCCGATACACAAACTGCCAATATTAAACTTTCCAGTTCAACTGCTTTAAGTTACATTCTCCCATCCCAATTATCTCCCAATTACTGATTAATCCACAACAACCCGACATAATCCAATCAACTCGTGATAATTGCAATTTGTTGTCAACAATCCACTAATCACACAGCGTGTAATCGCACGTTCTGCATACTGCATAGATCAGTCACGTGTTACTTGTGTGTATTGTTTGACGCGAGTTTATGAATTTGTGTACGGTGCGCATTAGGGTTTTTAAAGGCGGTGTTTGCCTTCAGATCAAAGCACCGCGCTCTGGTTTTTAAGCATAGCGGCGCAGTTTAGGCACCGCGGGATGTAAGATTTTGGAAGTCAAGCGCAGCGGCTCCGCTATGCTTAAATGGCCTGTGGAGAACCCTGTGTCAGTGTATTAGTTTGTTTATCCATCCGTCACTTTATCCATTCATATGTCTGTGTATTAGTTTGTTTATCCATCCATCTGTCTGTGTATTAGTTTGTTTATCCATCCATCTGTCTGTCCATTCATATGTCTGTGTATTAGTTTGTTTATCCATCCGTCTCTTTATCCATTTATATGTCTGTGTATTAGTTTGTTTATCCATCCATCGGTCTGTCCATTCATATGTCTGTGTATTAGTTTGTCTGTATCTGTATGTCCATTCATATGTCTGTGTATTAGTTTGTCTGTATCTGTATGTCCATTCATATGTCTGTGTATTAGTTTGTCTGTATCTGTATGTCCATTTAGCAGACTCACTGGATTAGGACCAGAGCTGCAGACCGCTTCCCCCATGTGGATTCGAGTCCAGGCAGTGTAATGTTCATCTTTTATTTCATTGCTGTAGAGCTGTTGCAGAATGACCTGTTGAACATGTTGAAAAACCCATTTATGTCATGTCTGTTTATCAATCTATCTTCTTGCCTATCAGTATGAATGTATGTGTTTGTGTCTCAGTGTCGATCTGTTTGTCTATCCATTTGTCTATGTAGTTGTCCGTGTAGTCATCTGCCTGTTTAGCTGTCTATTGGTCTATTTGTCTGTGTAGTCATCTGCCTGTTTAGCTGTCTATTGGTCTATCTATTCATCTATTTGTCCATGTAGTCATCTGCCTGTTTAGCTATTTATGCTTCTATTTGTCTGTAGTCATCTGCCTGTTTAGCTATCTATTCATCTATCTATTCATCTTATTGTCTGTGTAGTCATCTGCCTGTTTAGCTATCTATTTGTCTGTGTAGTCATCTGCCTGTTTAGCTATCTATTTGTCTGTGTAGTCATCTGTCTGTTTAGCTGTCTATTCGTCTATCTATTCATCTATTTGTCCATGTAGTCATCTGCCTGTTTAGCTATTTATTCTTCTATTTGTCTGTGTAGTCATCTGACTGTTTAGCTATCTATTTGTCTATTAGTCTATGTAGTCATCTGCATGTTTAGCTATCTATCCATATATTTGTCTTTGTAGTCATCTGCCTGTTTAGCTATCTATTCATATATTTGTCTTTGTAGTCATCTGCCTGTTTAGCTATCTATTCATCTATTTGTCTGTGTAGCCATCAGACTGTTTAGCTATATATTCATCTATTTGTCTGTGTAGTCATCTGTCTGTTTAGCTATATATTCGTCTATCTATTCATCTATTTGTCTGTGTAGTCATCTGCCTGTTTAGCTATCTATTCATCTATTTATCTGTGTAGTCATCTGCCTGTTTAGCTGTCTGTTCATCTATCTATTCATCTATTTGTCTTGTGTAGCCATCCGACTGTTTACCTATATATTCATCTATTTTTCTGTGTAGTCATCTGCCTGTTTAGCTATCTATTTGTCTGTGTAGTCATCTGCCTGTTTACCTATCTATGCATCTATTTGTCTGTGTAGCCATCAGACTGTTTAGCTATCTATTCATCTTTTTGTCTGTGTAGTAATCTGCCTGTTTACCTATCTATTCATCTATTTATCTGTGTAGTCATCTGCCTGTTTACCTTTCTATTCGTCTATCTATTCATCTATTTGTCTGTGTAGCCATCATACTGTATAGCTATATATTTGTCTGTGTAGTCATCTGCCTCTTTAGCTATCTATTCATATATCTATAGCTATATATTCGTCCATCTATTCATCTATTTGTCTGTGTAGTCATCTGCCTGTTTAGCTATCTATTCATCTATTTGTCTGTGTAGTCACCTGCCTGTTTAACTATCTATTGGTCTATCTGTTCATCTATTTGTCTGTGTAGCCATCATACTGTATAGCTATATATTTGTCTCTGTAGTCATCTGGCTGTTTAGCTATATATTCATCTATTTGTCTGTGTAGTCATCTGCCTGTTTAGCTATCTATTCATATATCTATGCATCCATTTGTCTGTATAGTCATCTGCCTGTTTAGCTATCTATTCATCTATTTGTCTGAGTAGTCATCCACCAGTTTAGCTATTTATTCGTCCATCTATTTATCTATTTGTCTGTGTAGCCATTAGACTGTTTAGCTATCTATTCATATATCTATGCATCCATTTGTCTGTATAGTCATCTGCCTGTTTAGCTATCTATTCATCTATTTGTCTGAGTAGTCATCCACCAGTTTAGCTATTTATTCGTCCATCTATTCATCTATTTGTCTGTGTAGTCACCTGCCTGTTTAACTATCTATTGGTCTATCTGTTCATCTATTTGTCTGTGTAGCCATCATACTGTATAGCTATATATTTGTCTCTGTAGTCATCTGGCTGTTTAGCTATATATTCATCTATTTGTCTGTGTAGTCATCTGCCTGTTTAGCTATCTATTCATATATCTATGCATCCATTTGTCTGTATAGTCATCTGCCTGTTTAGCTATCTATTCATCTATTTGTCTGAGTAGTCATCCACCAGTTTAGCTATTTATTCGTCCATCTATTCATCTATTTGTCTGTGTAGTCATCTGCCTGTTTAGCTATATATTCGTCTATCTATTCATCTATTTGTCTGTGTAGTCATCTGCCTGTTTAGCTATCTATTCCTCCATCTATTCATCTATTATTTGTCTGTGTAGCCATCAGAATGTTAGCTATCTATTCTTCTATTTGTCTGTGTAGTCATCTGCCTGTTTAGCTATCTGTTCATCTATTTGTCTGTGTATGGCTACACAGACAAATAGATGAACAGAGTGTTTTATAAATTTTGCTTTCATATTAAATATTTCCGTTTTTCTTTTCCAGGAGGACCAGACCAGTTTGTACCGGAAATGAACTTCTCCCACAATCACAACATCGACAGTGGGTGTGGTACAGTACCCTATACAAACTATACTTCAGGGTTTAACGGACATCTGGACTACATCTGGTACGACTGTGACCATCTGGAGGTGGTACAGGCCATACCTCCGCCGGACCAC
Source organism: Cyrtodaria siliqua (assembly GCA_037043455.1). Taxonomy (NCBI): domain Eukaryota; kingdom Metazoa; phylum Mollusca; class Bivalvia; order Adapedonta; family Hiatellidae; genus Cyrtodaria; species Cyrtodaria siliqua. The sequence goes on along the minus strand of JAWPHD010005745.1, from coordinate 68,892 downwards.
CGAGATGTAGAACTTCACACGGCACTACCCAGCATAGTGTTCCCTTCGGATCATATAGCACAGATATGTGACTTCAAATGGAAACAGACCTCTGTGTTGTGATGTTGACACAGATTTTTGACTTTAAATGGAAACAGACCTATTTAAACAGATCTGTTACTTAAATTGAAACAGATCTATCTCTTGTGATATTGGCATATATTTGTTACTTTAAATGGAAACCGAACTCTCAGCTGTGATGTTGGCATAGTTTATTGTCTAGCTCATTTACAGATCTCAGTTTAACGATAGCAATATCGTTCGGGTCTATGTTTGTCAGTTTGTTCGTTCATAAGTCCATCAGTACGTCCGATTTTCATATCTTCTTCGTTACTTTTAGAATTTTCACCAAAATGTTCTTTATATGGATGCAACATCACGTAACATTTTGAGATCGCTGTCACCTACATTGAACAAAATATAGGTCACGTACGGTCTCCGCTACGACATGCATATCTTGCTTCTTATTGCAGGATTTTCACTAAACTCCGCCAAAATGCTCCTTATATGCATCTAACATCGTGTGCAAAACTTGGGTCGCTGTGACCTACTTTCAACGAAATATAGTCACGTCCAGACTCCGCTGCGACTAGCTTGTTTCTTTCTTACAGGCTTCTCATCAGACTTCACCAAAATGTTCCTTTTATGCATCATATCATATGTAAAATTTTCGGTCACTAACCTACTTCCGACAATATAGGCCACATCCAGTGTCCACTACAACATTTGTATCTTGCTTCTTTCTAGTAGGATTTTCACCAAACTTCACCACATTGTTCCTTATATGAATCTAACAGCTTATTCTACATTTCGGGTCGCTGTGACTTTCGACAAAATATAGGTCTTGTTCGGTGTCCGCTACTACATGCGTATCTTGCTTTTTTCTCTTAGGATTTTCACCAAACTTCATCACAATGTTCCTTATATGCATCTAACATCATGTCCAAAATTTTGGGTCGCTGTGACCTACTTTCAACAAAATATAGGTCACGTCTTGTCTCCTCTATGAAATGCATTCCTCTATGAAATGCATTCCCCACTGTTAATGACATTAATTAAATTGAATATTAAGCATGTAAGGAACGAATACCTCTTGGAACTGACGTTGGTGTTGGTCAAATCAATTATCTGGATGTCTTCATAATAGTGCTCCACATGTAGACTCTGGCATTCTAGTTTAGAAAAGTAAACTGTGAAGTGTAGGGAGGAGGCAGGCAGAATAAATATTAAGTAATAGATAGAGTCTGGTCTCAGCGAGTTGGCTTATTTAAACACCGAGATGGGCATAGCCCATCGAGGTGTTTAAATAACCAACAAGCTGAGACAGAATCTATCTTTTTTGTAGCATGGTGTACTGAGTAACACTGTGACGTCATAGTGACTGTACTCTAAATTCCAATATTCGGTAGTTGTAGTACGGTAAAGCCACGCCCCTTTAGTTAACCTAAATTAAACAATTTAATGCTCTGCATTAATCAAAGGAAATGTCACCGACCATTCTACAAACTCCATTAATTTATTTGTGTTATGGAATTTTGGGTTTCAACAATTTGTTGTCGAAAGTCGGCAACATAATTGTTTTTGTCTGTTTGAACTAGCTCAGAATAACACATGTAAACCTGATCAGTTTCACCTGTTTGTTCGTCAAAATCTCCGATCTCCTCCAAGTCTTCTAAACTGATGTGGGACATTTTACTGCAGTGATAGCTGTTTAAAGGTCGCCTGTGTGTTCGAGAGGTAAATGACGTAGCGTTGTAAACCGTCGCGCTTCTCGGGATTTCAGGTTAATAGAATCCCACTGGGAGTAACTTGTAAGTGAGAAATGGCAATTCTTACGGATGGCGGGAGGTATACAGTACTGGTTCTACCCAGGATGGCGGGAGGTATACAGTACTGGTTCTACCCAGGATGGCGGGAGGTATACAGTACTGGCTCTTCTACCCATGCAAAATGGGGTGGTCTGTCTCTACCACAAAAATATCGACTGTTATATATGGTTATATACATGTGCTGAAAATGACGTAAAACACCATTCTATGCACTGTAATAAAACATTTATTTGTAATGTAAGCATTACGTGGTCTCGCCTTTTGGGATAGCTTATATTAGCAGGATTTTAAAATGGATATTTTTACCAAAATTACCTATATAAATTTACAATATGCAAACTTTTTAAACCGATATTAAGGTTTTATTTCATACCCCAGCCAACCTCGTTTTTGCTTCTTGGAGAAGGGGTTGGATGAGGTATGAAAGTTAAGTCGGACCACGTAATGTCTAAGCTATTTGATAAGAATCTATTTGATAGTAAGAATAGGGACGGTTCTTGAATTCCTATGTATCATTCCCCATTGTCTGGGGTGGTTCGATATATAGAGAATAACATGTTAGTGCCTGATCCTATCCAGTTTATCAGGTGAGGCTGAGAAAAAAAAAGAAGTCCGAGGCTGTGCCGAGGGCTTCATTTTTTTCGTGCCGAACCTGATAAGCTGAATAGGGTCAGGCACTAACATGATATTCTATTTATCATGTTGATCATTTAAAATCATTTAATTTACCTTTTCTTCCATTTTTTTCCGTTCAAAACTACGCAGATGTCATGAAATATACCCTGACGTCATCAGAAGAAGTGCACCTGACGGGATAGAAACGTAACTGCCGAGATAAGGTTTACCTTTTATCTCAGGCACCCTGTTTCTCGGCAGAATTAAGCAGATCGACATGATAAAACCATAAGTAATGTGTTGATGAGCCTTTCAACAATGATACAATGCAATTCTTTTAAAGGGACACACGGCAATCTTGAAGTTTTTATCCAACATTAAAATCAGCATCTCAATTTATTATTTTTTAATCATTTTGACTTTAGAACTGCTTGCAAATATAATTAAATAAAATTTAGATTTTTCTCTATTTTCTTCATTTATTCTATCGTATGTTTAAATGTATTATTGGTGCAATATTATCATCAGTTAGTAATATGCAAAAACAATTTGCTTTATACTGTTCTTATAATTAATATTAATGATTGAACAAATGCAAGTTATGTAGAAATAAATACTGATAATGGAGATCCTTAGGAAGCAACAAACGCAACCAAGAGAATAAAGTAGCAGACTCGGTTTCATGGAGTCTGTTCATTGTTCATTGTTCATGAGAGGTAATGTGAGAAGCAACACCTCTCACGCCACCTAGCACTTGCTTAAGCGAATTCTATACTCAGTTCCAAAAGAAAGAGTACACTGAGTTTTGTTTAGATTTAATTGTATAACGTTTTTAGAATTAAGTTGACAAATTCCAAAAATAATATGCCATGTTTGGTACCAAAGCTTTTATCATTCCATTGCCAATATCATGTTGTCATTTGATTTTCAATAGGTTGAATCATTAAGGGACTGTCGCTTGATAAAGAGGATAGGGTGTAAAGTGACATTTTCAAAGTGTACACTTTCTTTTGCAACTGAGTATACTTCAAAGCCACCTATAATGGGCTAGTTGATCCCAACGGACTAACCAACTAACTAAACTAGTTAAGAAAAAGATATCAAGATTGCAGTCGGTCCCTTTAACAATGAGTTTTTTAACAATACAAAAAAATAATACAATGAAATTATGCAGATAACACAAGTGTAATCACACATACTACGTCTTATTTAAATCTTTATTATATATGTATTACTTAATTGTACATGTGGAAATATAAAATAAATAAACTTTCCACAAATTCATTTTAACTGGGCAAATTTCCAGACCAGTAAAACACAACTGGAATAAACTTCAAACTCTCTGCGTAACAGTTTGTCGTATTGCTTACAATAACTTCTATTTGCATTTATATGCGCATGAAAGTGTATTCCATGGTATGATTCTGTCCATCGGTTCATCTGTTTGGACTCGCGGTATGTCGTCAATGTCTCGTATTGTCAAATCTCCCATCAATGTGTCGCATTGTCAAATCTCCCGTCAATGTCTCGCATTGTCAAATCTCCCGCCAATGTCTCGTATTGTCAAATCTTCCGTCAATGTCTCGTATTGTCAGATCTCCCGTCAATGTTTCGTATTGTCTAATCTCTCCTGTCAATGTCTCGTAATGTCAAATCTCCCGTCAATGTCTCGTACTGTCAAATCTCTCCCATCAATGTCTCGTATTGTCAAATCTCCCGCATACAGAGTGACACTCACTTTCATTTTAATTTCTCCTAAAAGTCAGAAGAACCCTTTATTACATAGTAAAATGTCCTAGTAAAGCTACCAGATGATGGCATAAGTCGATCCTTAAAAAATATTTTGTTTGCTCAGGGAGTAAGTATACGTATAATTACTCCCTGGTTTGCTGTTTTCCAACCTAGGATTTTATATAAGTATATTTTTTTTCTGAAGACATTAAAACTATTATGAAATTAAAGAAAAAGATAAAATAATGATGAGGAATTATTACAAAAAGGTTTGGTAGCGCTCATTTCCGTGGGTAGGTAGGGAATAACACTTGGTGCATACACTATCTCCGTTACCCCTTCCCCTTGTGTTATAAACTACACTGTTTCTTAAATTCTGCCTGTGAATGTCTCCCGATGTTGGCGTAACACTTCGCACATACACTGTCTCCGTTCCTCTTCCCCTTGTGGTACAAACTACATACAATGTTCCTGATATATTAACTTAAGCCTGTGAATGTCGCCCGATGCTGGCATAGCACTTAATGCACACACCATCTCCGTTCCTCTTCCCCTTGTTGTATAAACTGCGATGTTCCTGCTATATTAACTTAAGTCCTGCCTGTGAATATCTCCCGAAGTTGGCGTAACACGTGGTACATACAATGTCTCCGTTCTGCTTTCCCTTATTACAAACTACAATGTTTCTGCTATATTAACTTTAGTTCTGCCTGTGAATGTCTCCCGATATTGGCGTAACACTTGGTACATACACTATCCCCATTCCGCTCTCCCTTGTGGTACAAACTACAATGATTCTGAATCTCCTTAATCTTGGAGCGAATATTTTTTCCACATTGTTCCAGCAGTTTTAGTCTGCGTATAAAAACACTTGTGGTGGTTACGGAAGGAAGCTCCCAGAAATCATGAACATTTTCCAGCAGGTCCGATTCCGTTTTTGCTGCAGTTTCAAATGTTGCCTTTTGAAGCGCCTCAAGACCGTATTTTTCTGATATGTTTAGGAAATGAACGATCTTGTCTGGGTGGGATTTAGGGCTGGATTTCTTGATATCATTCACGAAATATTCTTCACACTTGTGAACCAGTCGTTTAACTTGATATTCGTCAGCGAGGTTGAGTACAATCTCCGCATTTTCTTCTGTAAAGAAAATAATGTTGTAGTGTGTATGGTATACTAACGCTATCCAAATGTTGTGTTACATTGTTAGAATACAACCACTGCAGATCCCCTGCCTCAGAAGGGTCAGGAATAGATTTAAATATGGAGTTTTAGTCACAAAATGTTTATTTTCAACCTTAATGGAGATGTCGACTTTCGTGTCGAGGAGAAATGTGCAATATTACCATCAAAATTGCATTAAATCACCTATGTCCCCAAGCTTGAATCAACATATTTATGCCCACACCACCGAATATTGAGGGGCCATATAGCGTTAGCCATATCTGTCCCGACTGGCTGAGTGTCCGTCCGTCCGTCCCGAGAAGTTTGTGTGTCTATTTCCTGTCACAGTTTTCAACCGATTGTTTTGAATCTTTACATAATGTTTACCTGTAATGTGAAGATGTGCATAATGATTCGGCGTAAAAATCGACCTGGTAGTACAGGAGATAAGCTGGCTAGCTAGACCCCTTTTTCGTCAATTTTTACGTTAAAATATCTTGTATGTCTATCTCCTCCCACAGCTTTCAACAAATTGTTTCGAAACTTTACAGGATGCTTACCTATGATTCCAAGATTTGGTAAAAATAGCTGTTGGCTGAAAGTGTGACAAACTGAAATTCTTTCATCTGAAAACCCAACATGACAAATGCCTTTAAAGGGCTATAACTCTGCCAAATATCATTCATACGGAACACGACACCGACATGCTCAACTAGGTTTGGTATTGATCATCCGTGCCAATGTTCACTGAAATCAAACCAGGGTTTCAGGAGAACAAGTCCGACCAAAGTTTCTGTATCAGGGGTCAGAACTCCGCCAAATATCATTCAACCGTAATATGGCGACGATATGTGCAACTAGGCCTGATACTGATCATCCCTATACAGTTTCATTGAACTCAGCCATGGGTTCAGGTGAACTAGTCGGGACAAATTTGTGTATAAGGGGCCATAACTGCGCCAAAAATCATTCAACCAGAACACCACAATGATATGTGCAACTAGGCTTGGTACTGAACATCCCTGCGAAGTTTCGTTGAAACAGGGGTTCAGGAGAACTAGTCTGGACAATATGTTTGTGTATTAAAACCTTATAAGGGTCATAACTCATTGCCAAGTTTCGTTGAAATACGACCACGGTTCATGAGAACTAGTCCGGAAAAAAGTGTATGTATTAAAACCTGTAAATGGTCATAACTCTGCCAAAAAACAGTTAACCGGAACACTGTGACGTTATGCGCAAATAGGTTTGATAATGAGAGTATAACCTGGCGGGATATCTTTATTTACACTTTCCCATTTATTGGGATGACAATAGGGTAAGAGTGAGGTTTGGTGCACCCTAGAACCTGGTTTAAACCTCCAGCGGCGTTTTTGGCCACTGACCGTTCCAAGACGGTAGCCCTATTGTCAACCTTTTTGTGCTTGTGATGTCTTATTTTGCCTTTTATTCATCTTTACAGTTATTCTTTGTTTCTGTGTGTTTGTGGTACTTGATTGTCGTCTTTGAATGCTACTTTTCCTGTACGATTTTTATATCTATTGATGCTGATCATCCCTGCCAAGTTTCATTGAAATCCATCCGTTCAGGAGAACTAGTCCGGACAAAGTTTATGTATAAGGGGCCAGAACTCCGCCAAAAATAATTCAACCGGATCATGGAAAAAATATGCGCAACTTGGCATGGTACTGATCATTCCTGCAAAGTTTCTTTTAAATCCGGCAAGTGGTTCGGGAGAACTAGTCTGCACAGTTTCGGTATCAAAACCTTTCAAGGGCCATAACTCCACTAAAAATCATTTAAGCAGAACACGGTGACGATATGCGCAACTAGACTTTGTACTGATCATTCCTGCAAAGTTTTGTAAAATCCGGCAAGTGGTTCAGGAGAACTAGTCCGGGCAAAGTTTCGGCATCAAACCCTTTCAAGGGTCATACCTCCACTAAAAATATTTCAAGCAGAACACGGTGACGATATGCGCAACTAGGCTTTGTACTGATCATTCCTGAAAAGTTTTGTTAAAATCCTGCAAGCTGGTTCAGGAGAACTAGTCCTGACAAAGTTTCGGCATCAAAACCTTTCAAGGGCCACAACTCCACTAAAAATCATTCAAGCGGAACACGGTGACGATATGCACAACTAGGCATGGTACAGATAATTCCTGAAAAGTTTTCTTTACAATTCGGCAAGGGGTTCAAGAGAACTAATCGGAAATAAATTGTGACGCTCAGACGACGACAGACAAGCGCAAAAACAATATCTCCCCATCCATTTCGTGGTGGGAGACATAATAAAGACTATATTGTATTTGTATTATCATTTTCTTCCGAAAGAAGATGGCACACACTATGCACATGGAGTATTCTTACTACACTGGTAGAAATACAATAATATGTCCACACCATAACCCTTTCTAAGTGCAGATTGGATTGCAGTTCCTCCTCCATCCAACCTCCCCCCCCCCACAACCCCTCCCTCCCCCACGGCCACCCCTCCCCTCCACCCCCATACCGCGTCCCCCAATCTCCTTTCCGGTTCCATGATTTAGTTATTTAGTTATGATTTGTTAAAAGGACCAATAATTGGGTCCACACCCTAACCCTTTCTAAGAGGCGACTACGTGCATATTAACAGTATGGGTTACAGTACCGCTCCTCCCCCCCCCCCCCCCCCACCACACACACACATCCCTCCACCCCACCCCAACCCCCGATTTGTTAAAAGGACCAATAATTGGGTTCACACCGTAACCCTTTCTAAGAGGCGACTAAGTGCATATTAACAGTATGGGTTACAGGAGCCATAACCCTTTCTAAGTGCAGATTAACAGTATGGGTTGCAGTACCCCCCTTTAACTGTATGGGGTTGCAGTACACCCCCCCCCCCCTTTAACAGTGTGGGTTGCAGTGTAGTCGTTCACCCCCTCCCCTATAACCCAATCTCTCCCAGAGGCATTACTGTATGTTACATGCAAGGAACGACAACTCTGGGTAGAGATTGCCTATAACCATGTTTAAGTGCAGATTAACAGTATGGGTTCTTGCTGCAGTTCCTCCCCCTCCCACTCAACCTCAACTGGATCAGAAGCCACCATTTGTCGTTGCCTATAAAAGTGATTTCTTTGATAATGTGACGGCTATCAAAACTATATGTACCTGTGATGGGAGCGAGTATGTCGGAATATGGGAGCGAGTATGTCAGGATATATGTACCTGTGATGGGAGCGAGTATGTCGGGGATATATGTATCTGTGATGGAAGCGAGTATGTCGGGATATATGTACCTGTGATGGGAGCGAGTATGTCGGGATTTATGTACCTGTGTTGGGAGCGATTATGTCGGGATATATGTACCTGTGATGGGAGCGAGTATGTCGGGATATATGTACCTGTGATGGGAGCGAGTATGTCGGGATATATGTACCTGTGATGGGAGCAAGTATGTCCGGATATATGTACCTGTGATGGGAGCGAGAATGTCGGGATATATATGTACCTGTGATGGGAGCGAGTATGTCGGGATATATGTACCTGTGAAGGGAGCGAGTATGTCCGGATATATGTACCTGTGATGGGAGCGAGTATGTCCGGATATATGTACCTGTGATGGGAGCGAGTATGTCGGGATGTATGTACCTGTGATGGGAGCGAGTATGTCGGGATATATGTACCTGTGATAGGAGCTAGTATGCCGGGATATATGTACCTGTGATGGGAGCTAGTTAGCCGGGATATATGTACCTGTGATGGGAGCGAGTATGTCGGGATATATGTACCTGTGATGGGAGCGAGTATGACGGGATATATGTACCTGTGATGGGAGCGAGTTTGTCGGGATATATGTACCTTTGATGGGAGCGAGTATGTCGGGATATATGTACCTGTGATGGGAGCGAGTATGTCGGGATATATGTACCTTTGATGGGAGCGAGTATGTAGGGATATATGTACGTGTGTTGGGAGCTAGTATGTCGGGATATATGTACCTGTGATGGGAGCGAGTATGCCGGGATATATGTACCTGTGATGGGAGCGAGTATGTCCGGATATATGCAACACAGGAATTGTACAACATCGCCATATGCCTTGCCCGGGAGCTGAAATTCTACCGTGTCCTCTTTCCGCGTCGCAAACGAACTGTAAAATAATCCAGATTTCATTAACAATTAAAACAGTTCCCTTCTTCCTCGTGAGTTAATAGACTTAATATTCAGAACAATTACCCTTCAAAAAGCGGCGTGCCGTAACCGGGAATCGAATCACTTGGAAATGAAGGAAACATATGACAGTGTAAATTGTGGGAGAGCTAATCTCAGAAACTGGATGAATCTAACAGTTCGTTAAATATTAACAAAGTTAACTATTAAAAAGCAAAAGCATACCGGAGTTGAGCTCTTTGTTGGTATTTTTTGCAGAGAACCCAACAAAAAGTCACGTGGTTTCGCCATCATATTTAATAGTGATATCGTTTTATAAAGTTGGATTCTATATTTTAGCATTTGACAAAAAGCTATATTCAGCACGGCAACTATAGTAGTTTAATATCCTCAGCTGGGCCCAGCTGTTCAAAGACCGAACGTTAAGTCAAAATTTCAAATCTCTCTGAATTTCCGATAAATGTATATTTCTACCAGAAACTGAGCATGTGAAAGCATTATGTTAAGAAGAAATGGAAATTAAAAACTTCTTTTAGTACAAAACATATCTTTATCAGAAAATATACATTGAAAGTTTACACTAACCAAGGATTAAGCTAATCGATCTTTGAACAACTGATCTCTTCTGCCCTGATTGGAATTCAGGACTTTATAAACCTCGTGGAATACACACGCACACACACACACACAGATTCCATCACTTACCGTTTAAGAATCGGCGACACCAACGACAGCACCACTCTCGAGACGTACAGCGGTCTCCCCTCCACAACGAGCCTTAGGTCCGACGTGTCGTTTGAGTGTTTAAATGGGTGCTCAAATGTTTCATCGGTGCGTGGACTTGCGAGGCTCACGTATTCTTTTTCTTCATCCAAGGATTTGGCATCACTTTCGGTGACGGTGTCGTGGTCATCGAGGCGGTCATCGTCTTCGATAACGTCATCCACGGTGTCGTTGTCTTCTACTGTGTCGTTGTAGGAACTCATTATATCAGCATCTCAGTTATTTATTTCAGTATCAATGACTTAAAGTACTTCTAAGATGGCTTAACGTAGAAGAAGCGATATGCATTTGTTATAACACTAGCGTTATCCATGCACTTTGCACATTGTTTAAAAGTTGTAAACTGGCCTATCGATGATTTTGGATTTATTAAGGTTAATATCCATAAGATTTTAGGATAAGGGATGTGTCCATATGACGTTAATTTCACCAATCTAGTCCCTTCTTGTCAACACATTGCTATAAACCAAGGATTTATAATAACACTATATACTATAAATCCTTGTCTAAACCAAATCACAAATGCTGTAGTCGTCTTTCTCTGATGTTGAAAAATAGATGTTATCTCTGAATGAATACACTTGACAGATTCGATTCAACTTCCATTGTTTACAAAACCTGCGTAATCCACTCTATACAGAAAAGGTGTCATAAAGTGGCCAAAATCAACATAGTTAAGGCGATTTGTAACAGATTAGGAAGAACGCGTATCCTTTAATAAACGTTTGTTAACTACCATAAACTACCATAAACCAGTGTTCCTTATGGAAAAGAAAAGATTAAGAAAAATGTCGAAATATGCAGGGCCACACGTGTTCAAAAACAAAAAAAACACATGTTTTAGCAAGTCGTTTTAGTTATTGTATATTCGCGGTGTATCAGTCGGTTAGTAGTAATTGCTGTTAAGCCGCAGTTAATAGTTACGCGTTTTCTGATAATATCAACTTAATGATCTGAAATGCAAGAGGCACAGGGACAGCTATTTTAGATATCTGATTGTGGAACATGTTTGAATTCGTGTGAATTCGTGTGAATTCGTAACTATAACTATAGTTGGTGGGTGAGGGTGTGGCGTGGTGAGGACGGATAGTTAGTGGGTGAGGGTGTGGCGTGGTGAGGACGGATAGTTAGTGGGTGAGGGTGTGGCGTGGTGAGGACGGAGGTTGACTAGAAATTACCACCACCATCACAAAATCGCGTCATGCCTTGGTACAATTAGTTTGAATGGTGTTTTTCGCGTTAGGTCATATATGACGGTCGATTTTTTTGTGGTAGAGGCAGACTACCCTTTTTTTCCAGGGTAGAACCAGTACTATATACCTCCCGCTATCCGTAAGAATCGACATTTTCGTGAACATAGGTGAACTACTTTTCAAGTTATGGCCAAGGTCAGGTTGTAGGTTATTCAGTTTGACGGACGGACGAGGACGGACGACGACAGACAACGGACAAAGTGATCTCTAGGTGTCTGCCATGCCAGTCAGGCGGCATAATGATATATCAATGACAGTATCGGCTAATTAAAATGTCACCATTTAACCATGTACTTTTGCATAAAACGACCTCTGTATACCCCTCCGAAACAGTATAATAAATGTGTGTGTATTATATTGTTTAATGGCTTCCGAATCGCACTTATTGTAGTCCGCAAAAAGAACAACGTACCGAGACCTTGGTGATAATGCCCATCTTTTGTGACCGGGAGTTGCACATATTATCTCTAAAGTTAAAATTGTATAGGCTTGTTTGCGATACTATTGAAGCAAATCGTGTTGTTGATGGGTCAGAACTGTATTTGATACCTTATAAAAAAAGTTATTTATCTGAACCTGTATTGGCACATCTTTTTAAAGTGGAAAACATCATGTTTTATATAAATATCTAACGTTTTGTATTTTAAAAACTAACCCGCCAAATAACGGCAAAATCACAGTACAAAACCGTTTATCAAAACTCTATCCAGGTGTTCATGACATATAATAATGTATATGTACCGATTGAAAGCATATGATATTCACTGGTTCTTAAAATACCGTGATTGAATATGCGTAAACTGTATTGAGTTGGTAACTCTTAATTCAACGCTACTTTGGTGTGGTTTGGCCTGGCTGGTTAAGGCAATTTATTTTGTGTCTATACAGTTCGGATTCTCAAAATATGTAATGTACATACGAGAATAACCTTTATAAACTGGGAAACACTAGTATACCTGATCGTCAGTAGGTTTAGAAACGGAGCACATATTGTAAACTGTGTCTGTTGCTGGCGGGATAACTACTTTAGATATGTTTCAGTTCATGATAAAATATGGTATGTGCATCGTGTTGATTGGTTCCTAAACTTGAATTCGCTATATAAGTATAGATCTTGAACGCAATTGGGCGCAACATTCTTAAAGTAACCCTGGTGCGTAACCTATGATAGCAAATATGTCTGCACAGAATGGATTTCCTTGTAAATAAGGAGTTATTTTAGCTCATGTATTGTGTTCTACCACCTTTAGAATAGTAAATGCCATAACGTGTCGATTTTAAGTCGAAATTATCACTGGGTGTAAACCCGGTATCAGCGCAAATGCATTCTCGACGAAAACCAGTCACGGTTGCTCATCGACAGTGGTATCGGTTTCGCCATTTTGCTTTTTAGAGAGTTTTTCACGCGAAATGAGTTAACTAATTATGTTTAATAAAAGTGTTTTGCAAAGTTTCTGTATAAACCACATTTTATAACAATTTATAAAATAAAAGAATTCTTAAAAGCTTCAAAACGTTATGCTTTATCAAAACATGTATATAAACCAGTAGAAAATAATAATTAGTTCATAGTGTTTGTCCATAGTGTTAAAAGGAACTATTTTTTTAAAAATGCATTTCACGGTTTCTCCCTGAAACACACGTCGTCTCGACGACAACATTTTTAATGTAATGGTTACTCAACGACGACTTTTTTCTTTTCAGAGTCTAACAAGCAGATGCAAACATTATTCTCTGTGATTTTCATCATGTACATAAGCGGTTAGACTGTATCGAAAGTCACAAGGACGGGAACAAGCAATAATTTAGACAGTTGAATCAAATTACGGGATTAATCATAATACTTTTCCATTTATACACGGAAACGATACATAACTGTGTGATTCATATCACCTTTATGAGTGTACGTGCGTACACTTACCTGCCTACTGTTCAGCAGGAGAACAATTTAAAACTATGAACACAACCATCATTATGGGGTGTCGTATTGCCTTTGTAAACACCATTTGTTGATGTCGCCTATTCCGATGTACTATGTAGATCTATGATTTCAGCTATAAATTTGTGTGGTGGCAGTGGTCACTGTAACAGATAGGGGAAGTAAATATTAATATAGTGCAACTTCTTGTTGATAATCCTAAATTTGAAGACCTTAAAGGGACACTGTCCGTAACTTTTAGCTTATAAAACACACACTAATTATGTTCGCAAACATTATACACCAAACATTACTGAATATTTACTAATTAAAGCAGGATTGTTTGACGGAATTCAATCGCGGTACAAAAAAAAGAGAAACCATTTCGGGCGTTTGAACTCGCAGCCCAAACTAAAATTAAACTCGCGGTAATAATAGTGAGCGTAAAGTGGTCGACCTAGCTCCCGACTGAGCTCCCGACTGAGCTAAGCGGGCCATACATATTACGCACTAAATACTATGTTGAAAACCTAATGCGCTATAGAAGTCACGTGATCGCAGAAAAGGTAAATACGGTGGGTCCCACTTTATTTACAAATAATAATTTAAGCTTCTTTTTTTTCAAACTCACGAATGTATTACTACAGACTTCTTAGTGTCTATGCTCATGTTTTCATGTATATATTTCACTGAATAAAAGTCAGACCGTTATTTGGTTATGCTCAATATCTGCTTACTTACGGACAGTGTCCCTTTAAGTTATTAATAACTCAAAAGGAAAATGTAAATGTATTTGGTATATGTGAAACATGGCTACAGAAGGGAGAAGACAGTAAATTAAACTTAGATGGTTTTACATTTGAATGAAAGGATAGAAGTCAAGGGCATAAAGAAAGAGGTGGTGGGATTTTAGTGTATATAAAAGAAAATTAACATTATAAACGTAGACAAGATATCGAACTTGGGAAGATAGAAAGCATATGGTTGGAAATAATACTGCCGAAGTCTAAACCAATTATTATTTGCTCTGTATACAGACCTCCTAGCCCACTTATACAATGGGTTGACGATTCTGAGCAGGAAATTCAAAAAGTTTTAGTACATGATGAAAACAAAATCATCAGTATAGGTGATACAAATTAAAACTTCCTAAAAGATGGTTAGATTGTCATGATACATACAATTTTACTCAATTAATACAATCTCCAACAAGGTTTAATGCAAACTCTTCTACCCTTATAGACCATATTTACTCAAATGAACCACATATGTGAAACAAATGATTCAATATATAGTGCAAGTGACCACTACCCAGTCTGCGCAACAAGACATGCACCCTTTCTTAAATCGGGTAATACACATACAGAAATAACTTACAGAGAGTTTAAGAAATTTGATACAATATCATTGCTTCCGGGTCAACTCGTACTCATGTATTGGTCAACTCGTACTCATGTATTGGTCAACTCGTACTCATGTATTGGTCAACTCGTACTCATCATAAAAAACTCGTACTCATTTATTGGTCAACTCGTACTCATCATAAAAAACTCGTACTCATGTATTGGTCAACTCGTACTCATCATAAAAAACTCGTACTCATGTATTGGTCAACTCGTACTCATCATAAAAAACTCGTACTCATTTATTATTTTTGGTGTTTGTTTACAGTTTGTTTATAATTTGTTATAGTTTAGTATACTGAATCGTACATATATATCCATAACTGAATTATGTCTATGTATTAGTTTGGAAATTGTAATTGTAATTAAAGAGAACAAATGCTTCAAGATTGTTGCGTGTCCCTTTAAACATACTCTTGTATGTAATAATGTATATACTGACATTTTTATATTTTATTGTTAAATATTGTTAAATAAATTTGAAGAGAAAGAAAGAATAGATGATTGAAAAAGAAAGAATAGATGATTGAAAAAGAAATAATAGATGATTGAAAAAGAAAGACTAGATGATGATGTTTGATGTTCAATTCCATATTTCGACTTTTAATGTTTTAATATGTATTTTTATAAACCAATCATAACATACTGATCTAATCATTAGTTGATTGTATTAACAAACGTGCTAATACGGGATTAACAAGCTTTCAGTGTTTGCACAATAAGTGTGAGCGGCGACACTTCTTTAATTAGTGTTTTGTTAACACGTACTTTTTATCGAAATGCACATATCACACCAAACATTTAATGACAGTAGCGGTGTGTCTTTCATCAATTAAGATCAAGCATCATTAGACATTATTGCGAAGATAACAATTGCCATTTTGAAACATAACATAAGTGTTTAAAAACAATGGAGTTTGACCAAAAATATAAAACTGCCAAAATATAATACTGTTTTAATGTGTTTGTAATGTTTATGAATTAGTTTTAGTTCGTCAGTAATACCTTCTTTTTTTTAGAAACATAAAACTGTTAAAGGGAATTTAGCGACACAGCCAAACCATCTTTATTATTGAGAGTTCTGAAATACTTGAATAAGGGTGAAAGAATTATCAAAATCGGATGATAAACAAAGAAGATATGATCATTTGAAGTTTCTGCTGAAACGGATGTGGAAGCGGCCATTTTGAGAGCTATGACATCACGGTTCTAAATGACCATATATGGAATATTTATAAATATGAAAATTTACTGATTTATAGGGAAAATATGACAGCAACTGTATGAAAAATATGTAATACTTAATGGCAATAATGCTTTATACGACCAGTAAAAAAAATCATTCATTTGCAGTGATTTTCTTTGTTTTAACTGATATTTATCAATATTCCATATATGGTAATAGGAACTATGACTTCATAGTTCTAAAAATGGCGGCTCCCATATTCGTTTTAGAACAACCTGTAAATGGTCATATCTTTTTTGTTTATCATCTGATTTTGATAATTCTTTCACCTTTTTCCAAGATTTTCAGAACTCTCAATAACAGGGCTTGTTTGGCTCTGTCGCTACATTCCCTTTAACTAATAATGCATTTGCATTGTTAATTATAAAGTTTCCTTTATGAGCTACAAATTATTTGTATAAAACGGACAGTCAAAAATAACGTTCATCACATCTCTTTTGCATTGTATACAGTTTGTTACTCCGATCATGTAATTGTGTTATGTTAAGCGATTTTGGAATTTAAATTATATTGTGTTATGTTTTATTTCTAAACGGATGTGTGTGTATTAGTTATGTCACGTCCGCGTTTTGTGTTTCTTGTGGGATCGAGGTTCGTCAAAGATTGCATGCCATCGAGTGTGACTCGTGTAAGATGTGGACATACAGGTATGTTGAAATAATAACTTAACAAAATTCAAATACATATATTTTTGCAATACAAATGCATACTAAAGTTAGTGAGTTTACACATTTAAGTGTATGTGTTTCTAGTGGAGAAGGTGATAAACGAGTTTCATTTTAAAATATACAGAAACTTATTTTGTTAATTTACTCAGAATGTCAAAAATAAATTAGAAACGTGGCTATTTTTGTTTACAAATCTTTTAATAAGCGCAATGAATGTTTGTTTGCAAATAATTGATTAAATTCACAAACATAAAATATGAAAATACAAAAGTCTGTCTCTTTCTGTCATGGTGTCTAATATCCGTCATAAAGATATCATACGTTTTACTTGGAGGAAAGCAAATATGTCTGTTTTATATTATATTGTCATAAATTCAAGCTTATTAAATAGCATTAGCGATAAATGTGTATCACACACAAACAAATATCTCAAGTTCACCCACTACATAATTATGTACATTAATTATTTTGCAAGCAGAAAATGGTACTTATTCTCAATAACTCGCATATTGCATTCTTGTTTTATCATGATGTAAGTTTTACAAATCAATGAATCGCGTCTGGTAAGCACTTTAACCCAGTATTTTATTATTTCTCAATTTCCTGTATATTTTTAAAGGGTAATGAATTCCATTTTATTTTAGCATGTCCTCGATATGCAGACATAAGAAAACAATATATCAAAACGTATTATTGCATGCGGCCGAATACGCAAAAGCTCATCTCGCTGTTTAATTCTACATGTAAAAAGCAAATGAGAATAGTGTACCACACGGGCCTTAGTGCCTATTGGATATTGGATATTGAAATAAACTATCTATCTATATGTTAATGTTGTTCCAAATAAAATATTGAATTGAAATATTATTTAATCACTAGTTGATTGTGTAAGCAAACAAGTTGATAAGGGATTAACTAGCATGCAATTGGTATACAATAAGTGTGTGCGGCGACACTTCGTTAATTAACACGTGCTGTAAGATTATTAAATTATTATGAAAAATATTTTTTTAAAAAGATTATCATAGTCATTTAAAATGGTAGATATCTTAATATCCCGCGATAAAATAGGAAACGATAATGTTTTGTGTAAGTGTTGCCAAACAAACATTGGTGTGTTATTTCAGGAACTTCTCTGTCCAAGTACAAAGAGGCGCTGAAACTACGTATTGAACTGACATTCATTTGCCAGTCCTGTGCCCAGCAGATTCCCGCACTGGAAGCGCCTATGCCCATCATAGTGTAGGATAGCGACAATGCAAATAAAATGTAAACCATGGATAACCTGATATAACTTCATTTGTCATGAAAATTGAATTGATAATTAATAAAACTATAAACATAATTTATATCAACGTAAATATGTGAATCCTGAATAGAAGCGATTACATGATGAATCTATTGGACCCAAGCTGTTTGGAGACAAGGTCAGGTAATAATAATGTATATTTGTCTGCCGGAAAACTGTAACATTTTGTTATTCGTAAGGACCATATATAAATATTCATGTTACTGTCACATACCCAAATACATTACATTTTAATTACAATTTCTAATTAAAAAATATTTATTTCAAACAGAAAAAGGGCCTTGCGACAATGTACTCCGAGAGGGGTCGATCCACGCCTTCGTAGGGAAGCTGCTCTGTTTGCCATTCATGCTTTCCGAACACATAGAGCAGACGGTTGACTTCATGGCAGATCTGTCAGCAATTCAATTCAATTCAATATCTTATTTGGCATAACATTTACATGTTTATTGCCTAAACAAGGCGGAATATAATACACATTATTATATAACCTATAAATAGACGCGTTTTCATTGGCTAAAAAGTAATTTTTAGAAAAAATATCTAGCGATATTGACCTGTTTTTTTGATATTGACCTGTTTTATATAATTGTTTTTTTGATATTGACCTGTTTTATATAATTGTAAATTGAGGGTTATATAATAAAACAGTTATGGACTTTTCAGCTGTTATACATGATGTTGATATGCACCAAAAAATCATTATTGACCTCGGCTATCGCCTCGGTCAATAATGATTTTTTTGGTGCATATCACATCATGTATAACAGCTGAAAAGTCCATAATTGTATAATATTTCACAGAAGAGTACAAACAAACATACATACTTCATTTAGAGAATGAATATATATATATCAGTGGAACATTTATAATTATTACGTTCTATCAAAGGCATTTTATCACATGTTATTACCATTATCAAGATTGTATTTGAAAAGCATTAATATTTAAAGACTTTAGAACAATGCATAGAAACTCTGACTACCGTTACATCCATTAACCATTCATTTATCCGACTAATAAAATTTAAGTTGTTTATCCGTTTACCCATTAAATACAATTTATAATTTGCTTCAACGGACCTCACGCACTATACAAATCACTCCGCTTTACTTTGAGATCACGAGGAATTAGTGACAAAGACACGTGACTCTGTTACACATAACGAAAGGATATTACCACTTACGTTATCAATATTATTGTGATTATTAGTCAAGGATTAAGTCTAATTCTCGTTTGATTGAATGGATATAACGTAGCCATCAGCGTCGATGATCCAGGTAATTACCGGGGCATAACATTAGTTAGTTGTATGTCTAAATTGTTCACCACTTTACTCAATAAAAGAATTGAGACTTTTTGTAACGAAAATGATATAATTTCGTATGCGCAGTTTGGGTTCCGAAAGGGACGGTCAACAGTTGACGCGATATTTGTATTAATGTCAATTATTCAAAATTATTTATGTAATAATAAACGATTATATGTTGCCTTTGTCGACATGATGAAATGTTTTGACAGCATTTATAGAAATGCACTTTGGCTTAAATTATATAAGCTAGGAATACGTGGAAAACTTTTACGCATTATAAGGGACATGTATCAAAAGGTTAAATCGTGTGTAAAAAGTTGTAATAGCTATTCAGACTACTTTGAATATGCTGTTGGTTTGAGACAAGGGGAGGTAATTTCGCCTATACTGTTTTCCATGTTTGTGGAAGATCTTGAACTTTATTTGCAAAGTAATGTTGAGACAGGTTTAAATATAGATGACATAGTACTAATAATCTTACTTTTTGCTGATGATATGGCTATTTTGGGCAAATCTCCTGCTGAATTACAAGATAATCTTAATCGATTGTATACATATTGTTATAAATGGGGCTTAAGCGTAAATATTGCGAAAACTAAAATAATGGTGTTTAGAAAACGTGGTGGATTGTTGCCTAATGAATCATGGACTTATAACGATCAAATTATAGAAGTTGTTAATGATTTTAACTATCTTGGAAATATTTTTAATTATACTGGTAATTTCAACTTAAACCAAGAACACTTAGTCGGCAAGGCGCTTAAGGCATTAAACACTCTATTATTTAACTGTAAAAAAATTCGTTTAAAGCCAAAACTACTATGTCAGTTGTTTGATGCGTTCGTTGGTTCTATTTTAAATTATGCAAGCGAAATCTGGGGGTATACAAGGTCGAAAGTTATAGAGCGAATACATTTAAAATTCTGTAAACGTTTATTGAATGTTAAAATAAATTATATGTACTGTGGGTGTTTACGGAGAGCTGGGTAGATATCCCTTATATATATCACGATATGCAAGGATAATAAGTTATTGGTGTAAAATTATTAATACTGATAATATAATAATAAAAAAAGTATACGAACAAGGGCTAAATGATTGTAATAAAGGATGTAAGAACTGGGTATCAAACGTTAAAACCATGTTAAATAATTACGGATTTACCGATATATTTGAGAACAATCATTTTGTAAACCCCAAAGTATTTCCAAATATTTTTAAGCAAAAAGTTATTGATAATTTTATTCAGGAATGGTTTAGTTCTATAGAAAATAGTACAGTTCTTGAAAACTATAGCTTAGTAAAAATGCAACTTGACTATGAAAACTATCTTGATATATTACCTTGTAATTTGAGATTGTTTTATACTAGACTAAGACTTTCTGTTCATCCTCTTAGAATTCAAACTGGGCGTTATGATAGAAATAGAATACCAAAAAATGAAAGATATTGCCTTTGTTGTAATTCAGGCGATATAGAAGATGAGTTTCACTTTATATGTATATGTCCATGTTTTGTAGATTTGCGTAAGCAGTATTTGAAAAAGTATTATTACCAAAGACCATCAATGTTCAAGTTTTTAGATTTGATTAGCTCTCATAATAAAACTGTATTATATAAAATTTCAAAATATACCAAGGAAGCCTTAGAAATAAGAAAATCAATTTTAAATGTTTAAGCATGTTGTTCATTCTCATTCTATTAAATTTCATAATCTTTAAGGAATATTGTATTACAAATGTGAACTAAAGTAATATAATTCAACATTTGTTTGTAAAAGAAAATCTTTTATATCTATTACGTGACTATATGTTTAATGTATTTGTATGTAATGTTTGTATGATGATGTACTATGTACAAATCTTAATAAAATATCTGTTCTGTTCTGTTCTGTTCATGTAAGTATTTATAAGAGAACAAATTAACATCATAAATCATTTATAGAATACATGATAATAACATAGTTTTCAGGTATTATATATGACGAGAAGGCTCGAGCCTTATATAAGATGCAAGTTATATGTATTTGAATTTACAAACAAATATTATATTACACGCAAATGTGTTTACACACATATGCAAATAGAAACACTAATTATCACTATTTCTAAGTTCGTTGGCTAGATATATATATTTTGCTAATTGTATTAACAGTCCAGTTGCTTGTGTGTTCATAAGTGACACACATTTTTGACTAGTTGGCCAAGAACAATAGTAATTTGGAAAACAGTCATTACGTTTATTTCTGTATTTAGGACATACCATTAAAAAATGATACTCGTTTTCTACAACATTCATATTACATTTTGTACATAACCTCATATTTCGTTCAATATTTCGAAATCGACCTTCTTCAATTGCAAGTTTGTGTGCAGAACATCTAAATCTAGTTAGTGCTTTACGGTGATTTATATTAGCAACGCAATTTAAATATTTTTCAATTTCAAATCCTTTTTTAATTTTGACATATGTTTCAAGCTTGGGTGAGTTATTAATTTCAGAATACCATGTTTGTAGATATTGGTCTGAAATCCTTTCAATAACCTTTTGAATTTGTAGATTTGATACCGTACAGTTATTCCATATGTAGCCAAATCCCAGACTATCTAAAAGGTTTTTTACTTGAAACGCCCATGAATTTTCGTTTACGACGGTATCGTCCACACCAATATCAACATAAAATACTTTATGCTTTAATGATTCCGTTGATTTCATTATCTTAAACCAGTATTTTATAATTCTCATTTTTCTAATTACGGCTGAAGGAAATCTCCCCAGTTCGCCATAAACAGAATTGTTAGTAGTTTTAGCTCGTACACCAAGAACTTGTTTTAAAAATTTAATGTGTACACGTTCTATATCTGGTGCACCATGAAACCCCCATATTTCAGAACCATAATGTAATATTGGTGCTACCATGGTATCGAAAAGTTTGATTTTTTCAGAGACATTTAGTGGCACAGCCTCAAATAATGAATTAAGTGAAAACAAAGCTTTCATGGCTTTTTGGGATAAGACTTTTTGGGTCTGATAAAATGAACAATTTGCAGACAATGTAACACCTAGATAAGTAAACGTCTTTACATTTTTTAATTTGCTTCCATTATAAAATATGTCTACATTTTCAATTCTCGTACCATTTTTAAATGTCATTACAACTGTTTTATCACTATTTACAACAATACCCCACTTATTGCAATATACACACATCTTATCAAGTAAACTCTGCAAACCTTCTTTTGTATATGAAAACAAAACAGTGTCATCAGCAAACAATAAAAGAAATATTTGCATTTCATCAATTGTTATCGAGTCAAACGTTCCATTATGCAATACATCATACATGTCATTAATGAAAAAGGTAAACAATAAAGGAGATAAAGGTTCTCCTTGTTTTACACCCATATAACTGTCAAAACACTCACTTAGTGTACCGTTAAGTTTAACACAAGCCTTTACATTTGTGTAAATAGCTCTCAACATCTTAACCATTTTAGATGAAACTCCATATCTGATAAGTTTTAGCCACATTCCATCCCTATATACTAAGTCAAAGACCTTGCGGAAATCTACAAAGGCGCAATATAATTCAGCAGACCACCAGTTGACGCCCCTCATCGACTATGTCAAACGGACTTGATTCCGATCGTCGGTGTGGACGCCTGCCCAGTGGTCCGTGTTCGGTCAGTCCATCAGAACGAACAATGACGTTGAGAGTATCATTATGTATATATCCGTAGTTATACGTAGTTCAATAAACTATACCATGAAACGTTCATAAACAAATAAAAAAAGTTACATTTTATTAGAAGACAGTGTTTGATATTTGATCATAGAATACATCACATATATTTATTTATATTTATATGATTTAATATAATTTAATTAATTATTACTTCAGACTGGCACAGACAGCACAACTATAAGGCAGGGAGCAAGCCGCCTTTCTACGCGCTCGTAAAGCTCCTGCATCGAGAGGCCTCCGTTGCCAGAATGCAGTGACGATGGTAACAGAACAGAGATTAAGAAGATACCAGCGATCATGCTACAGAAGCTGCCAGCAAAACTTCTGAAGCTGTGGGGAAAATACGGCGATGGGGACCTCACCGCTAGCGGGCTCCTAAAGTCGGCATCCTTGGTATACAGACCAATGCTGACACTTCCTGGGGAGTAAAAACGACCTGATTAAGCAGAAAAGAACAATTCGATTGCGTTAATGTTTTTCAGTAAAGTTAGAGTATTGTTTGAGGGGGTTTGCAAGCGTCTGACCACAGCATAGGGCCCAACTGACCTCAAAGGGTTCGCCTTCCCAGTTAGCGAGATCCCCCTGGGGAATCTTACCCCGAGTGTTTATTATGCATGTTACAGTATATTTTAACAGATTATTATATGTGTATATCCTTAATACTGTACTCACATCAAGCTCACATTAGAGTAGGCGATTGTCTCTAAACAATGTAGTGTACTCGGCTATATTATGTGTAACACTAATATGTGAGCTGTATCTGTATTAACCATTAACCATACAGACTATCTTCCCCGTGTTTTAATCACGGAGGCAGTATAATACTTTAGATAAGTTATGTTAAAATCGTTTACAAAGTATTTTAACTAGGACAACAGTGTCTACTTTACCAAGAAAACAATATCCTGTATGCAAAAGATCTTTCGGAATAAAAATTCCTTCGTCAGCTGCCATAAAGAGGCACCGTTGTGTTACTTAAATAGTTGGCGTTTTAGCCCGTATACACGTATATCCACCCTTGTGAATTTTACATGTGTATTCTCTACCAGTATATGTTAAACTGTGTGGTATCGTGTGTCACCGTGGTCTATATATTAGTATATATATTCACTTCCAATCTTTACATGTATATGTTAGATCGTTTTCACACTCATTTAGTATCAGAATACTAGAAGTTGGCATCTGCCGATTGAGTAGTGTATGCTGTTACAATCACCTACTGAACATTCTCTGTTTTCAGCGTATTGTAAGTTTGTTGCATTTTGTTGTATTGTAACAGTTACTGCGTGTTGTAATCGCTTTGAGTGTGTATGCTATTTTATTACAATTCTCCAGTTCTTGACCTGGCGAGATTTTCGTGCAATCGTATAATCTCTTTGCGTAATAAATACACTAAGCTACACTCAATTGGGTAACACTAATAGTCGATTCTAATAGTTAACCAATCTTCAATATTCTCTACTTTAAAGAGCTGGTCTTCAAACCATCACAGTCACCTATAGTGAATTATGTGTTTGTGTATATACACTGTATATTGCGTGTTTGTTTACCGCTTAAATATACTTTCTATTCGCAAGCAATTACGAGTTTGTTTACCGTTTCTATTGCTTGTATATCTGATTTCAATTTCACCAAGGGTTTAATAGATTTCAGAGTGTTAGTCGAGTGAGAACTCAAATGTTTGTGTATATACACTGTAAATTGCGAGTTCTTTTACCGCTTAAATATACTTTTTGTTCGCAAGCAATTACGAGTTTGTTTACCGTTTCTATTGCTTGTATATCTGATTTCAATTTCACCAAGGGTTTAATTGAATTACAGGGTGCTAGTCGAGTAGTCGAGTGAGAACTCAACTTAGAGTAACGTGTAAGGGAACAGTGTAGATTGTACATTTTGTAAATATGTTATATTAAATTTTGTTTTAATATTTGTTTAAAATTGTTTTAAACATTAAATAATTAGTAACAAATCTTGTTGTTGTTTTCTTTATAATCACCACAAAGTAAATAATGAATCCATGAATTACTCCCATATACGAATGAATGGAAACATCCTTTTGGTCAACTCTGGCATCACGACTGCGCATGCGCAGGAAATGACAGGGAATGACGTAATCAGATGATGAAATATTGCGAATACTTGAAAGAGGTTATGACCCTATCATTTTGCAACGTACTGCATGCTTGGTGGTGGACCCTTTTACAGTTCGCCACTATGCTTTCCTCTTTAATTGTACGATGACTGGATATGTTGTGGAACCTATGATGACGCCTACCTAAAGCCCATTAGGACGGTGGCGTTTGATGTTTGTCTATGATATTTCTTGTCGTGCCCTTAATGGTTTATTCTCTTGTTGCTCTGGCTTCCGCCGAGTCACTGAGTACTTTCATTTTGGCTTTCTAGGCTATTGTTTTTTGTATTATATTTACACGAGCATATTAATTTTGTATTTTACTTATATTGCCTATTGATGCTGCCATGTTTGTTAGAGATTATATCATGGCGGGGATTTCTTTATTTACATTGTCCTGTTTCAATGGGATGACAGTAGGGTAAGTGTGAGGTTTGGCCCACCCTAGAACCGGTTTAAACCCCCAGTGGCCTACTTTGCCACTGACCGTTCCAAGGCGGTAGTCCTATTGTCAACCCTTTTGTGTTTGTGATGTCGTTTTTTTTATTTTACTTTTGCCTTCTCGTTTGTCTGTTTGCATGTTTGTTTTTGTGGTTTATGGTTAACTGTCGTCCTTGAATCTGCTTTCCCTGTCCGATATTTGTATCTTCTTGAAGACCGTGAGCTTTACTTCTTACGCTCTCCATTGTGTCTTACGCGTCAGGCAGCCGATTCTACGTGCAGCACTTTAGACAATAATTGTAAACTTTATATATGTTTAGTATGCTGTGTTTACATTTTACAATAAAAATAGTTAATCAATATCAGTGTGTTATTATTTCATTAAGCAAATGTCCGTATATTTTTTAATGTGTGTACACAGATGTTATCATTATTGCATTAATCGCAAATCTACAAAATACCAGGAAAGCACACTCGCGTTAAGAAGTCACTTTGTAGATGTATAAATGAATTATCTAAAAACACATTTCCTCAATAATTCATTCAAATAAACACACGTTATGTCAGAGATAATACGTTAAAGCATCGTGTTTTACTAGGGAAAACTAGTCTACGGACGAAAGTGTCCGCTTTCTGACTGTTATGAATATCTTTATTGTCGTAAAAGACATCGTATGCCCAGAGACAAAAGTGTAGCTGAATGTGTGATCTTTCAGTCAGTGTTAAATTCAATACTATAGGACAACTATTTTAAAAAGATATACGGGTTTTAATTCACTCGTATTCTCCGTCTGTTATATATACATATACACTGAAGTCATATATTACCTGTGTTTATTTTACAAACAGTACACACTGATCCCGTGTATAAGACATTCTTACTGCGCTTAATGATTGACGATTTTTTATTCTGATAAAGGAAACTGGGAGATTTTACAAATACACTCGTTCATAAATTCGTCTGTCTGTTCATCCTAAACATAGTATTATTTCGCAACGCCTTGAAACGTGCCTGTTCATGTCCTAAAAATAGAAACATTTCACAATCGGCAGAAACATGCCTATTTCGCAATATTGCATCTGGACCTAGACCACCATTATTTTACATACCTACCCGAACATATCTAATCCTGACTATGCTGGCCATATAACACACGCAATGTAGTATCAGTCATGCCCAGTGCAACACAAATATGGGCCTTAGATATTTCGCTGACCTACTTTTTTTCCCAAAATATTTTCCAAGCTGAAATTTCTTTTGAATTCTGAGGTCAAAATGACCAAAGTACACTTCAAACTGTGCTTCACAAAAAAGAAGTGCAGCATGTACCCGGTCTCGCTCCATCTGAACCATTTCGCAATATTTCAACATCTGATTACGTCATTTCCTGTCATTTCTTGCGCATGCGCACTCGTGATGCCAAGGGGCCCATTTACTACTAGGCTATTACGATATAGTCAGTTGATAAACAAAAGAATCTTATGACTACGATGCTTCGTTAATGGT
Organism: Cyrtodaria siliqua; assembly: GCA_037043455.1. Classification (NCBI taxonomy): domain Eukaryota; kingdom Metazoa; phylum Mollusca; class Bivalvia; order Adapedonta; family Hiatellidae; genus Cyrtodaria; species Cyrtodaria siliqua. Next base: position 41,644 of record JAWPHD010005745.1, on the reverse strand, counting down.
GAAAATATATCAGTTAAAATAAAAAATTACCAAACATTCGTTTAATTTAGATCCGAAATAACAGTTAAATAAGTGTGTTTCCGTGTTCATAATGGAAGCTACGTAGAGTTCTATGTCTTGCACAACATATTAAAGAAACTCCATTTTGCACCAACAATATAGTTAAACCTGTAGTAGAATAACAAAGAAAAATTGAAAACTCAATACTTTATTTGATATGCAATCTTGTTGAAGGTCAAAATGATACTGGATTAATAAATCGATATACTTATATTTACTCAATTGATAAATACTTCAACGCCTCTGTAACCTCCCAGTTATAAATATCTTGGTTTTCTTTCTTGTCATTAATATTAAATAGGATTACGTTAATTGGTTATTAAATTTGAATAGTATATACCCAACTATCGTTTAAAAGATATATCGAAGGAAATGGTGATGTTGATATATGCATGTGATTCGTATTTGTACAAAATCGTGAATAAATTTCGCTGATAAATGCCCATTTCGGGACGAGTTTACTTGTTGGCCCCCTGCTATATTTAGGGTTGAAAAAAAGGACTACATGGCCCCAAGATTAACTTTTTTAGTATTTATTAGATATGATAATACTATATGTCATTGGAAAGCTTAGAATATGTACTTTCCAAAACACTGAAAATATTAGATGCGAAATAAGCGAGTTATTGAATGCAACACACATACCCATCAGAATCATAAAATTGCCATATTTTGATCGCTAAAAACACCTGGCCCCCTCTCGGAATTATTTAATACAGCTTTCATCGGTAATAACTTTATATATATATTTAGCTGAAGATAACTACTTTCTAAAATTGTAAGAATAATTTAAATCGTATAAAAATTGGCAAAGTTATAAGTCGCTGTATATATACATGTGAAATCTATTTTTTTTTAACCGCGATATTTTGGTTCGGACCACGTGGCCCCCAAAATATTTTTATGAAGTACTTTACCGATTATTCAATAACTCGCTGATTTGACATCCAAATATAAATATTTTCAGTGTTTTGGACAGTACATATTCTAAGCTTTCCAATGGCATATAGTATTATCATATCATCTGATAAATACTAAAAAAGTTATTCTGAGGGCCAGGTAGTCCTTTTTTACAACCCTAAATATACCAGGGGGCCAACAAGTAAACCTGTCCACCCTTTCGCGGTGGGTCTAAAATACGAAAAGAGCGAAAAGATGCGAAAAGAGGAATAAAATATAAATTATAATTGCAATGAAGTCATACCTGACCATTGTTTAACCATTTTCTTATTTTTTTGGGGGTAATTATAGTTACGTTTACTATAATTTCTTGGGATTTACATGGGAAATTGGCGAAACTCTTTTCGTATAGAACATGTGCTCATCCAATGTTCCTTACATGTACTCCGTGCACATAAAAACTCATTCAATTTAATATATATTCCAAGGAAATCCCAAGATGTTTTGTAAAAAAAAAAGTGTAGTTAGTAAGAGAAAGGACACAACTGTGATGTTGTAGACGTTTTAATCACAGTACACGTTGTAACAATAAATTCATAAATGCTGAAGTTCCTCTTTCAAAAATTGAGCCAGTTCAGTACTGTATTTAATGTTAAGTGATTGCAACATTTAAAGCCTAAGTTTGCTCACCTGCTTGAGCCAAATGCGCATTCTGACGATAATGAAACTTTAAAGGGGTAACCATTGGTGTGTTCAGTGCTGTTTAAACTTTCTTTCTAAAAGTACAGGCCTAATGTCGCCCTGTACCATTCGATTAGCAGTAGCATATTAAACATACAATATATAGCGGAAATACGCACCCTGCGTATCTTTTTCCTTTCAGTATTTTACAACAGGCGTTAAATGTTACAAACCTGAAGAACAAAGTGATAAATTTAATTTAAAATGAAAACTACTACAAAGACTCATTTTTGTTATCTGAACACGTTGTAAAGAATTAAAGGTTGTACATCAGACTCCTTGTAGGGGTCTAGGGGTCCGACTTAAAAATAACAATTAATGACATTGTCTATTCTTAAGCGCCTAAAATTAATAAATGAACCTAAAAATGACTACTTATTTACATGAGGATTCATTATGAATAGCAATATGTGCTATCCTAGGTTACGCACCAGGGTTAATTTCAGCACTGCACGCTCGCTTCCATTCAACATGTATGGTGAATTCAAATTTTGGACTTTAACAACAGGGTATTAACACCATATTTTGATTGATATAACACTGTTATCATGAATTAGAAAGTATTCAAAATTTAGGAAGTTTCTAGAAAAATCCTGATGTTCCCCCTTTAAAGTCGCGCTCCCTCTGGGGCAGCTCTAAATAACCTAGACTGTGTTGATGAGCGGTTAAACAACATTCAATTCAAGTCAGTTATTGTGACACTTGGAATATGAAAATTCAGAATTATAAAACATATTAAGTGCCCCTAAAAGAAACTGACCTTTTTACTTATTTGTTTACAGGTATGCGATTCTTGGCTTGATTTTCAATGTCATGGAATATCCAAAAATGAATTATCGGACTGGAAGTATGTTGGAATATGTGCAAATACTGTCGCACAAACTATGATGAGACATTTGACTACCTCATGGGTATTGAGAGACTGAAGCAGGTAAATTGTGTTATTTGCTCTATTGATGTTATTCCCATATATCGTTAGCGCTCGAATTATAGCAAACGCATTTTAAAGAGCATATGACTTCTTTTAAACTAACGATGTCAAGTTAGTTTCAGGAACGATGTCAAGTTAGTTTCAACGATGTTAAATTAGTTTCAGGAAAGATAGCTCAACATATTTTTACAATTTCGTACCCAAAAGGTAGAAAGAAATATATAGTCCAATTCTATATTCTATAACTTTATTTCTACATGCTACCAACTATAATGGTGAATTAATATTTACAACAGTTTACTAATAATGATAGTGTCTCTCTCACATAACTACTGATCTCTTGTTTGTATCTAGCAAGTCCAGGTAAAAAAAAACGAACAAAGAAAACCCTCCCTTTTTATAAGGTCCCTTCCAAATAAGGGGTTAGCATGGTCGTAAATATTAGCATGCTAACTCATCAATCTTGTAGCATCTACAAATAAGGAATGCTAACCCATACATCATGTAGCATTATCATTGGCCTGGTTCATAGAGCATCTCCCAAATAAGGGATGCTAACTCATAAATTATGATCATTAGCATTAGCCTGAGTTAGCCCTGTAGAGAGATACACATCTCTAGAATACACACCTAGTATAAACACTAAGGACCACTAAGTAACCACTAAGGAACACTAAGGACCACTAAGTAACCACTAAGTAACCACTAAGGACCGCTAAAGACCACTAAGTATAACCACTAATGACCACTAAGAACCACTAACTAACCACTAAGTAACCACTAAGGACCTCTAAGTAACCACTAAATAACCACTAAGGACCACTAAGTATAACCACTAAGGATCACTAAGTATAACCACTAAGTAACCACTAAGTAACCACTAAGCACCACTAAGGGACTAAATATGACCACTAAAAGACTACTAAGAATGAATTAGTATATTTAATTGATATATAATTGATAAATTTACTTAATTATAGATACTGTAAAGATAAAATTGCATAGTTTCTATGTTATTATGGTTAACAAATGAGCCAAAAGAAATTTTGTTACAAAATTGTTTAACCTATTGCAAGTATTCATTCCTTTTCATTAATTTTCAGGCTTCTAAACAAGGTATGAAGAAATTTGTGTGTTCGGTGCAGAGGGAGCAATTGTTTCTGTAGGACCTACCACCAGCTGATAATACGATCGTAGCAGATTGTTCCCTGTTGGAACAAGACGCCGTGGCACAGTCTATTTTGACTCAATAATATAGTGTTTCTGTATAGGAATATACTGATTTCTACAAATGTAAAACTTTGTGTAAATATTGTTTTTAAAAATATATACGTTTTTTAAAGCTGGTTTTGTTTAAATTACTTTCAACAAATGTGTAAACTGTTTTATGTATATTGCTTTCAACAAAAGTATGATCTCATGTAACATTTTATATTTCTTTCGGCGAAAGGAAAAAGACGGCATGTTGTAAATAAAAAAAATTCACGTTAAATTTTTGGTTATTGTGCTTTATGAAGAAACCTGCATTTGTTTAATTAGTTTATACATGTACATAGCTTGTCAGAAGAACCACAGGATACAATACAATCACATCAACAAACACACACACACACACACACACAAATACTTATGTAGGCGATTGATAAAATAAATCATCTGCTCCAATTGGGTGGGGAAATATGCCTATTTGATATATATCGTGTATATGCTCTACAGGGGAAATTCAAGATCAATCAGTTATTAATTTATTTTAATTATATTAAATAGTTTAACGGTAAATACGAGCAAAGGTATTGTGCGCGAACATCGCTTTTCGTATGCGCACATAATTAAAAAAGTGTAGGTCATAGTTCATTTATTTGCAAAAAGAGCACTCTACCGTATTCGTACTCCATAAAAGTGACTCATATGTACTAAATAATTTTAGATTATGTTGTTAAAATTATCAAAACACAAACAACTATAGACAATTAATACTTTTTAGCAATAATGATGAACATCTAGGCCTCTTTTCGCATCTTTTCGCCTCTTTCCGCATATTTTCGTATTGGGCTCTTTTCGCAGAAAGGGTATAAAAACCACTTCCGAACCCCCGCACCTCCGAATCCCGAACCCTTTACGGAAATTAAAAGTATGTATAACGGACAATAAACAAATCATACTGTTATAATTTTAACTGGTATGTATGTATTTCATGTACATATATATATGGTTAATATTTGATTGCCTTAATTAAAGTATTTGTGATAAAATTGCTATTTTATTCATCGCTAAGGGTATAAAACCCACTTCCATTCCGTACCGAACCCTAAATCTCCGAACCCCTAGTTTTCGAACGATACGAGGGTTCAACGCGTTAATTATTTAAAGTTTAGCATTCATAAACTAACTAACCTCATTATAAATGTAATTTCCAGTCTTGGTTTCTTTTATTAATGTAGATACAGCCATTTGATTACACTTTTTCGCTAAAATGTTTTTTTTTAATTCATATTTCCACTGGCCACTTTTTTGACGGGAGCATAACCACAGTTTTGTAGTCCGTTCATGTCTGGGAATTGAGATTTCAAAAGATCCTGTGAAAAATTAATAACCATGTCATTTATTTTTTTGTCTGATGTAATATCAAATTTTGTGTTTTCCGAATTGATAAGCATAGATAAAAAAGAGTATGATAAAGGACCTTTGGAAAACGGCCGAGCACGACACATACGAAATATTGCAGTCTCGGTTTGATTGAGACTGTTCATGAGCGGTAGTGAAATATGCTAGCTACCGCTCACGCCCTCTAGCACCGGGTTGAGCAGAACTCAATATTAATAAAATCAACAGCACAAAATTTAAACCATCCCGAAGATGGCATGCATATGGCGGTGGACATGGAGCGTATGTCTTCTCCATGTCGTACGGCGTATGGTCCTAGTATCTAATAAAATTAAATGCCCCGAAGAGCGAAATAAACATAATGGAATTTAGTTGGGAGCAGTGGTTATGAAGCCTGCGTATAAAAAGCAGACAACATATCCTATGAGTGGTTAAACAATACCCAGAGCCTTTTATCGGCCGGAGAAGTGGAACCACCGAATCAAAAATTAAGTAAGAAAACAAAAGAAATTGAAAATGCTGCCTCATTAATAAAACAATTGAAACATGCGATTTTCATATCACGTGTTATTCGAACGACACCGTAATTATTTTTAGATTATGGTTCGGTATCGGTAAAAAGGGTAATCAAATGGCTGTATCTACATTAATAAAAGAAACCAAGACTGGAAATTACATTTATAATGAGGTTAGTTAGTTTATGAATGCTAAACTTTACATAATTAACGTGTTGAACCCTCGTATCGTTCAAAAACTAGGGGTTCGGAGATTTAGGGTTCGGTACGGAATGGAAGTGGGTTTTATACCCTTAGCGATGAATAAAATAGCAATTTTGTCACAAATACTTTAATTAAGGCAATCAAATATTAACCATATATATATGTACATGAAATACATACATACCAGTTAAAATTATAACAGTATGATTTGTTTATTGTCCGTTATACATATTTTTAATTTCCGTAAAGGGTTCGGGGTTCGGAGGTGCGGGGGTTCGGAAGTGGTTTTTATACCCCTTCCTTTTCGCACTTTAGACCCACACCACTAACAACAATGGCGGATAATATTGAAACTGAAAGGCGTGGGGAGGGTTGGTAAGTATTTTTCAAGTGTTACGCCCAAAGGAAGATGGAGTACCTTTTAAAAATGCTAAATTCTCTAAAATTCTAGTTAAGTTCAGCATTGGACGACATGCTTACGTATAGTAAACGTCTTTTAACGATGTTATAGCGAGCAATTGCATTATGAAAAAAAGAGCAAGAAATTAAAGAAATTGATATTAGGAAAAATTAATTCGCTTACAAATTTATACAGAGTCCTAGACTCTTGGAACAAACTCTCAGATACAGTGATTGAGGCATCCACTATTTATTCCTTTAAACGAAGGCTAAATCAACACTGGGCAAATCATCCTAATAAATTCACACCGAAAAACCAATAAGGAACTGGAAGTCATTTTGAAATAAATCACATTTATTTACGATTTTTTTTTAAATTCATAACCAGACTGGGAAAACAACCTATTCTAAACGGGCCTAAGAAACCTATTGGTTTACACCAGCTTTGACTACAGTATAAACAGTACAGTATAAAATATGAATCGTGTTGGTGTGTGAAAAATTCTTCCTCGACTGCTGTGGAAGAAAATATTGTTTTGTGTCGCATATGACCGGTAGGCCTAAAGTGAGAAAAGGAGATTCCGCTACGAAAAGGAGCCATAAAATCTTTATATGAAGCCTCGTGCAAATTATTTTTATATATTTAGAAACGACTAATGAAATATGTTTGCAGTAAAAAAAATATAGTTAAACTTCAAATTATTTTTTTGTCAATATTTTTGTGTTTTGACTCCATTTTGACCATAGGAAAAGGACTTCTTGTCTACGAGATATAGACATAAAATCAATATCAAAAGCTGTATACACATTATTCTTATATATTAACTATAATTTAGAAATATATTAATAGAATATGCACATACCTAATAACAAATAGATTGGACACTACGAACATTATTTAAATTTCACGTGGCACAGTGATTTATTATTATATTAAAATTATTTCCCAACTTTAAACACACATAGTATGAAGAGTTTTATAGATACAAGTTTCATTCATGCCAAATACCATCACAAATTTAATTTTCTTTCCAATGATAGTATTTTTCATTCTAGAGCAAAAAAGGAGTTTGACGGAAACTTTGACTGTCAAAACCTTGATTTTTAAGAGAAACCGAAAAATGATGACATTTTTAACTTTAAACATGTTTTTTATACAATTTCTTACTTTCGAAATAAACATAAATTATTATAATATCATTTTGCTATTCACTATGAATCGTTTGAATGTATTCTCATCAAAATCAGTAAGTAACTGAGAGAGGAGATAGAAGGAAAAGTTAAGGTGCAACGTGATATTTTGGTTACTTCACTGGTTAAGATAGGACATTTCCTATCTGTTTATTAATATGTCTGTGGAATATGTTTGCATTAATAAAGAAATTATGATATAAACAGCATTTGTATAACACTTTAAGATATTGATTTTTAGCTCTACTGATCAGAGATCAGCAGAGCTTATGCCGTGCTGCGGTGTCCGTCTTCCATCTGTCTGTCCGTCCGTCCGTAAACTTTTTTTATAGCACTACTCCTCTGAAACTACTGAATGAATTTTCATGAAACTTTACAGAAATGTTGCCCAAGAAGTCTAGTTAATCCTAGCAAAAATTCATGTTGATGTAAAATCCAAGATGGCCGCCAAATCTAAAAATAGGTTTTTAAAAAAACAAGTTTGTAGCGACTACTTCTTGAAACATCTAAGTGATATTGATATGGGACTTTTTCTAAAATGATCAGCATGACATTGGTCCTTGTCGAAAATCGTTTTGATTCAAGGTTAAACATGGCTGCCATTGGCCATCTTTGTTTACATAGAGTTATATAATGAATACTTGTAGCCTACTTCTTGAAAACTATAAGTGATATTGATATGGGACTTTTTCTAAAATGATCAGCATGACATGATGTTGATCCTTGTCAAAAATGGTTTTGATTCAACATTAAACATGGCTGCCAGCGGCCATCTTTGTTTACATAGAGTTATATAGTAAAAACTTGTAGCGACTACTCCTCTGAAACTACTTGGCGGATTTTCATGAAACTTTACAGGAATGTTGCTCTTAATGTCTAATTGATCCTAGCAAAATTTCAGATCGGCCAGAAAGCCACAGCTAAAAATAGATTTTTAAAAAATTAGTTTGTAGCGACTACTTCTTGAAAACTATAAGTGATATTGATATGGGACTTTTTCTAAAATGATCAGCATAACATGATGGTTATCCGAGTCGAACATTATTTTGATTCGACGTTAAACATGGCTGCCAGTGGCCATCTTTGTTTACATAGAGTTATATAATGAAAACTTGTAGCGACTACTCCTCTGAAACTACCTGACGGATTTTCATGAAACTTCACAGGAATGTTGCTCTTGATGTATAATTGATCCTAGCAAAATTTTAGGTCGGCTGGAAATTCAAGATGGCCGCCATGGCTAAAAATAGATTTTCAAATTACAAATTTGTAGCGACTACTTCTTGAAAACTATAAGTGATATTGATATGGGACTTTTTCTAAAATGATCAGCATGGCATGATGTTGGTCCTTGTCAAAAATTGTTTTGATTCGATGTTAAACATGGCTGTCAGCGGCCATCTTTGTTTACATAGAGTTATATAATGAAAACTTGTAGCGACTACTCCTCTGTAACTACTTGACGGATTTTCATGAAACTTCACAGGAATGTTGCTCAAGATGTCTAATTCTAGCAAAATTTCAGTTCGGCCGGAAATTCAAGATGGCCGAATAAGATGGCCGAATAAGATGGCCGAATAAGATGGCTAAAAATAAATTTTCAAAAAACAAGTTTGTAGCGACTACTTCCTGAAATCAAAATCAATCAGTACAGCTTCAAGGTCATTGACCTCTTGTTTTACTTCTTTTCTTAATCGAAAAGTCTGTTTCATATGGTAAAAGGAATGTCAAAACACAAAAGTATTGACAACAAATTCATTTAAAGTTTGATTTAACTATTTTTTCAATGCAAACGTTTTCTATTAATCTGTTTGTTAATATATAAAAAGAATTTGTATTAAGCTTTAGATATTGATTTTATGACTCCTTTTCGTAGACAGAAAATTCTTTTCTTATGGCCAAAATGGAGTCAAAACAAAAGTATTGACAAAAAATTCGCCAAAGGACTCCTTTTTGCACTTTAGGCCTACCCTCCAGGGCTTGACATTTTGCATCGTCCGATAGGTTTTGGCAACCCAGACTTGGGTCCGGACAAGTTGATTCTGAATCCAGGTTGTCCGATTGGGCAAGTAGAATTTTTTTCATAAAACAAAATCAAAATGAAAACCCACGCCAAAATACGCTGAAAACCCACGCCAAATGACAAAATACAAACCTCACCGTTGCGAGTGTTGTCTAATAGGAAGTGATTGTAAACTAGACAGTTTTGCGCATGCGCTGCAGGATTTTCCCTGCCGATATATATTGATAGTTTATATATTATAGATAGTTGCTTGTCGCAACACGTTGCTTGGGATACCTGTATTTGACGTTTTATTCTCCCGATTATGAATGACAAAAAGCATTCCTTATGTTGTGAAAATATTGTTAATAAAATGCAACAAAAGCAAGTTAATTATACGCTAATCATAAATTTTACGAAATAAAAATCGCTTGAACATTTTGCGACAATCACATACGACCGCTTTGCGGATTGTGTACATGTATCACGCTTCATCGGATCACAATCTCGGAATAGAAATGCTTTATTTTACATCTTTTAATGCCTTTACAGTAAAACATTGAGATTTAATATTCGGACAAGTTCATTATAGGTCAGGACAAGTGGATTTCTGAAGTCACTTGTCCGATAGGTCAAGTGGATCCAAAAGTTAATGTAGAGGCCTGCCCTCACATGACGTCATCAAAATAATTTGACCAATCAGTGGTCAATAAAATAAAAGACCTCCACATTCTGGTTTGGGGTAAACTTGGTGTTTATCGTTGGTGCTCAACTGACTTTAGCCGTTTGTAGTAATAATTATATTAAAAGCTTTTTTTTGTTGTGTACATCTATGTATCTTCTTTTGGTGTTGTGTGATTTTAAAACACTAATATGGATAAATTTAATTCAAATCATGGTCCAATATTTTCGTTTGTCATATAAAGTCAGAGTAAAATGGATATCTCGACCTACCGGAAGTTGACTTGATGTGAAAGTTGAAGTGTGAATTCATTACGTCAAGCAGTCAACATTTTCAGTTCATGTTTCTTCTGCCATTAAGCAGTCAAAATCTTCAGTTCATGGTTCTTTTGCACGAACCGACGAACCTGCAATAATTTAAATACAGAAATTAATCAGTGGGTGTTCTGAAAAGTACTTGGTATGAAACAAATATTTAGTTGAAAAATTATAGCAGTTTGATTGGGAGCTGATATAGCCTAGTAGGTGTAAAATGGACTCGTTGGTCGTAACCTAGATTCAAAATTCGATATAAAAGTATGGTATCAATGTTACATACAAACTTTGCAAAGGCAGTATTTTGATTGTCATAATGACACTGCTGTCTGCATATGGGTGATTTCAAAAATAATGAAGCTTTTTATTAACATTCCAATATCTATTTACCAGAAAGCTAAATTACTAAGTTTTTAAGTCCTGGAGATGTGTTTAGTGGTAGTTGATTCTCATGCAAAGTTTCATCACATTAGCTTGCTTCCTTAAAAAGTTATGTTGTAAAAACATGTCAAAAAGTGTCCCAAGTGTACTGTTTTGCGTGACATTTCAACTAAAACACCATTTTTAGTTTTGAATAACTATGCAACCAGCTGACATATCAGCAAATGGTCTTTTTTATACAGTAGCATGGCATATTCACTATCGGTTACATAACATGTAACCCGTCTCCAAACATGTTTTATTTTTCCATAAGAGTTTGAAGTTGAAGTGTACTAAGACTTTTTGCACACACTTTTTCACCAGAATTGGTATACTGAGGTGCTGGTAGAAAAGGTGTTGATAATGAGGTGAATAAAAGTTTTCTATTTCAGCACATAAATATGTATTCTTTAAGTTTTTCTACATTTCTATACATTATCTTGTTCATTGAACTTGTTGACAGCCATATACAATAACCAGTCAAAAACTGTCCCAAGTGTACAATTTAGCATAAATGATAGATATTTTTAAAGTCCACATGCCTTTTCAATCTCTAAGCACTTTTTTAGTAAGAACATATCCAATAGGCATCAGCTATGACAACATTGTGATGGTAAGATAGCATGTAAAAATAATTCTGGCATATTTGTGTTGTCCCAAGTGTACATGAAATTTGACAATTTTGATTGAGAGGTGTCAGTTCCAAGAAAATTATACCACAATTCATTCTATTACAAGGCAGCAAGCAGAAAGGTGTAATTTCCATAGAAAATAGTCTGGAGAAGTGTTCTAATGGTAAAATAACATGATATTTTGTAAATATTCCAAATTAACCTACAAGAAAAAAAGGTAAAATCATATATTTTTGTTGTTAACAATTATATTTGTTCTTTCTCTGTTCCATAGTAAGGCAACATTCTTCTACTTGACATATGCTGTATAAGGTTTAATAGATAATGCCTCTATGAGTATTTTACACTGCACATAAATATAACTATTGTTATTGTACACTTGGGACATAAAAAACTGGTTTTGCTCATTACACTTGATAAATGTCAAATAAGTTTTCAGGAAATGATTTGATACATTAAAGATGGCAACTCTGGTCCTTAAAGTTCCCTTTGAGGGCACTTTAAGAAGTAAAAACTGTTGTGACTCCAACTCAAAACACATATTCAAGGCCTTTTTTTAGAAGGCCAGAGACCATTATATCAAATGAAGATTAATTGAGGTACCGGTACACTTGTTTGGATGTACAGTCTAGGTACAGAGATAAACTGGCTTGGATGTACAGAGGTACACCTTTTTACATCCAAAAAGGTGTACCTCTGTTTGAATATACAGAGATTCAGTTGTTTGGATGTACAGAGGAATACTTGCTTGGATGTACAGAGGTATATGTGCAGAGGTGCATTTGTTTGGATGTACTCATGTTCACTGATATACAGAGGTACAGCTGTATAGAGGTACTAGTACTTGTCTAGATGTAAAGAGGTACCATTGTTTTCATGTACAGAGGCACCATTGTTTGCATTTATAAACCAGATGTACTGAAGTACACTTGTTTGGCTGTACAGATGTAGAGGTACATTTCTTTGCATGTATCAGATGTACATTATTATGTACACTTGTTTGGCTGTACAAATATACCGAGATACAATTGTTTACATGTGCCAGAGGTACATTTGTTTGCATGTACCAGAGGTACATTGTTATGTACACTTGTTTGGCTGTACAGATGGACAGAGGTTCATTTGTTAAGATATATACAGAGATATAGATTTACACTTTTTTTCTACATGTGAGCATAGGTACACTTGTTTGGATTTATAGATGACAGATACATGTTAAGATGTACAGATGTAGATTTGGTTGGATGTACAGAGTTACACATGTATGGATGTATGTATATAAGAGGTACAATTGTAAGGATGTACAGAGGTATAAAGGTACACTTGTTTGAATGTACAAAGGTACACTAAATGTTTGGGTGTACAGTGGTACACTCGTTAAGATGTACAGAGGTACACCTTTTTGGATTTACAGAGATACATCTGTTTGGATACAGAGAGGTAAACTTGTTTGCATGTACATATGTGCAGCTGTTTTGCTGTAAAGATGTATGGAGGTACACTTGTTTGCATGTACAGAGGCACAGAGGTAAGCTTATTTGAAAGTAGAAAGGTACGGCAACACTTGTTTGCATGTACAGGTCAGAGATACATTTGTTTGGCTGTACATTGAATGTAGAAAAGTACGCTTGTTTTAATGTACATACATATATACACTTGTTTCACTGTACATAAATGTATTGGTACACTTTTGTTGCATGTACAGAGGTACAAGAACAAGTGTCTGAGTTCAGGTATGAGTTTAATAATTGTGTTCTGGCTTGGGATATAATACTTCAGACCATTATGTTTAAGCATTTAACATGACTTCATTTGTTAGGAGTTATGTATAATCAGTTGAATTGTATAGATGTTTGTTAAAGTAAATTGTTTTCAGTGTTTGAATAATATAACAATAATATAGGTATTCCTACGGAAAGTTAATCTTGGTAATTCATTTGATAATTTAGAAAGTTTAATTAGTTCAATAGTTTTGTCCCAAGTGTACACATTTATAAATCTTTTATCAAATGCTATAACTTAACTCTTATTTATGAGGTATCAATATATTTATTGTAAGTTTTTGGGAGTCTACCAGAACAAAAGCAAAGATTTATTATTCCACAATATATTGTCTTAATGCTAAGATATTATTCAATCATTACTTTATTCTGATAAGATCTCTTGTTTTCAGAATAATAAGAAATCACTTTGCAATATTTAATTTTTCTATATTGTATGGAATTTTATCGTGAAATAACATTATAAGTGTTTATATTTACATATGTTCCTACAGGAACACTGATTTACACATTAAAATAAACATATTGATGATATTAGTAAATTGTCCCAAGTGTACAGAATTATGTTAATGTTTAAAACCAAAAAAAAATGAAGAAATTTTAAGCTCTTTAAGGGCATTCATGGATCATTGAAACCAAAAAAATGAGTGAATCATTGTTTAAAGTTTTATTTTGATGCTGTATTTACATTCATTGTTCATTTCCCTCCAAATGATTTGAGATAGAACGGTCTAAACCTGCAAACATTAATTGTAATCTTTAACTATTAAATCTTAAAACAGAATATTACAAATAAAATTCCTGTTTAACACATAGGTCATGGGGCAAATTTTAAAAGTTCTTAACTTTGTAGCCAGTAGACTCTGTTTTAAGATCAGAAATGTATGTTGATTTTTAATAATGCAAGGCATTGTCCCAAGTGTACAAAAAAGCAAGACAATGTGGCTTTTTTTAAGTATTCATATTTTTGGCAAATTTTAATTTACACTTATGAAACTTTGCAAATATCTCGAGTATGTCCTAAATTATGCAAAACATAAAGTTTACTCTTCAAAAGTTTAAGATAATGGTGCATAAAAATGACATTAAGGTGTGTGTTTATAAAATAATGGGACTTAAAAGCATAAAAACCTATATTTTTCAATTGTATTTTGGACTACAGAACATATTTTTACTAAAAAATTATTGTTGAACATGTTACTTTATATGTACATGCTGCAAAAACAGTATTATGATTATTGTTTGAGATAATTTGTGAATCACAATTTGGTTATTTATTTAAAAAAAGTTCATTAAAATTCATATAAACACTTAGATTTTTATTGTAACATGTTAACTTATCCATTGGCCGTATTCATGACATAAACTTGAACATATTGGCTAACTATTGCACTAAAAATTATAATCCCATCTGTAATTTGAAATTTTACCAAAAAATTACACTTATGCTTCAATATTTTTGAAATCACCCATAATGTCTGCCTTCTCTGACCTTACCAGCCCTTTTTATGATATTTCATCTGGCTGTGTACGGTCAGAGGAACTCCTATAGTAAAAACAACCCTCTTGATTTTAAATGAATATATTTATGTAAGTATTCATTGGATTAACATTTCGAGCATCTAAACCGATTATCAATATATTTATTTCCCTATCTGAACACAAATATTTGTTATATTAATCTTCATAAAGTTGTAACAGTCAACCTTTTCAGACAAAATTAAAAAATACTAAATTTCCAACATATGTTCTTCAATATTCAGGTCAAATGTCACATGATCGTGACCGGTGCGCCGATAAATATTTCTCGCAAAATTCAAACAATTTTAAAATTGCGACCAACTTTTCCATTTCGCACTCGCAATTCTCTGAACAACATTCAATTCTTTCTCTTTAAAGTTTAGAAGTTTAATTATGAATGCCTTCACCTCGCGCGAGAATATCACGGGAATTTAATTAATAAGCAAAATGACAATATGGCGGATATAGTAAATAAAAGCGTACTTCAGAAACATTAATTGGTCGATCTGTTAAGCTAAATTATCGTAAAAAATCCACCCGACGCCGCAAAGGAAAGTGCATGACTCAATGTGTGTTTTTAGTAATCTCCCGGTTTTCACTATAGGAGCCTAAAAAGCCGCAAAAAAAAGACAAGGCTTTTAGGGTCAGAGAAGGCTTGGATTACTGTCTGCATTACCACTAAGTAATTGGAAATTAACTTGGTTGCAACAGATCAGAGAAGCGATTGCTTAATTATCTTAGTTTTCCCCGGATTACAAATCCTGGTTGAAGGTGCAATCTGGACTCCAGTTTGTCATGTCCCTGTAACATCCATGACACGTGAACTTAAACTTTGGATTTAATTTTGTTGCTTGAAACTTGAGTATTGAACCATGCCAGCTGTTGTTTCAAAAAGAGGACAGATATAAGTTATTGATAGAATACTTACTAATTCTGTGCAATGAAAATGAAAGCTTAAATTATATGTGGTGTAACACAGACAACGTGTTTTGGTGTCATCTGTTTTGGGTCGAGTTACACTCGTTTACTTTTCATATATTAATGTGAATGTTAATATTTTGATTCCTCAAAAGTTTGCAGAAGAAACCTAATGGAAATTAAACTAATGTTTGAAGCTTTAAAGCCACTTTTTTGTATTTTCCTGTATTATATACAAGGTGATCTATTGGGATTACTCTTCATTCGGCATCGTTAACTTTTCTTCAAACGACTTTTCCTCAGAAACCGCTTGGTCAATGTTGACCAAACTTCACGTGGATGATCCTTAGATGAATGCTTTTTAGATTTGTTAAAATTAGGTCAGCGCGACATCCAAGATGGCCACCTTTACCATATATGGTTGAAACCTTTAAAAATCTTCTTCTCAAGAACCGATGGACAGATTTCAACAGTTTTTCTTTTAAAATTATCTCCAATGCCTAGCCTATCAAGTTTGTTCAAATCAAGTCCCCTGGGTCAAAAATGGCCTTGCCCCGGGGGGTCCAAAGTTTGTATATTGAGATTGTGCATGTTTTTCACATAGACATATAGGAAAATACTTTAAAAAAATCTTCTTCTCTGAAACCACAAGGCACCGAGCTCTCACGTATTACATGTAGCATCAGCTTATGGTCCTCTACTAAGTTTGTTCAAATGGTGATCCTGGGGTCAAATTTGTCCCCTCTTCTCTGAAACTGCAAGAGCCAGATGTTTAATATTTTGCAATTGCTATAAGCTTATGATCCTCTACCAAGTGTGTTCAAATGGTGACCCTGATGTAAAATTTGGCCCTGCCCCCGGGGGTCCCAGTTTTACATAGACTTGTATAGGAAAAAAATCTTCTCTGAAGCTGCAAGAGCCAGAGGTCTAATATTTTGCATTTGCTATAAGCTTATGGTCCTCTACCTAGTGTTTGTTCAAATGGTGACCGTGGTGTCAAATTTGGCCCCGCCCCGGGGGTCACAGTTTTACATAGACAAATACTGTATAGGATTTATTTTTTTTAAATCTTCTCTGGAACTACAAGAGCCAGAGGTTTAATATTTTGCATTTACTATAAGATTATGGTCCTTTACCAAGTTTGTTCAAATGGTGACCCTAGGGTCAGATTTTGCCCACCCCAGGGGTCATAGTTTTACATATGCTTGTATGAGAAAAAACATTAAAAAATCTTCTTCTCTGGAACTACATGTCAGAGGTTTAATATTTTGCAGTTGCTATAAGCTTATGGTCCTTTACCAATTTTGTTCAAATGGTGACCCTGTGGTCACATTTGGCCCCGCCCCGGGGTCACAGTGTTACATAGGCTTGTATCGGGGGAAAAACATATAAAAAACTTCTTCTTTGACACTGCAAGAGCCAAAGGTTTAATATTTTGCATTTGCTATAAGCTTATGGTCCTCTACCAAGTTTGTTCAAATGGCGACTCTGGCTTCAAATTTGGCCCCGCCCCGGGGGTCACATGTTTTACATAGACTTTGAATATGGAAAAACTTGAAAAAAAATTCTTCTCTGAAACCACAAGGCACACAGCTCTCATATATTACATGTAGCCATGGGGTCACATTTGGTCCAGCCCCAGGTGTTACACTCTAGCACCTTCATTTTGTATTTGATCTTTACCAAACTTGCCCTTTTACTATAATACAGCTGATTAGTTCCCTTTTCATTTACTACTGATAACATTAAAATGGAATTAATATTTAAAAGTTGGACACTGAAGAGGTCCTGGGTGTAACACATATTCCTGGACAGCAAATTCATGCCCATATTTATTGATTCTTGTCAATAAGCTAATGTCTATAAATAAATGTATATAACTATTCTTACAGAACAGGATTTTACCACTGTTGATCGACGTCTGAATTGTTGAGCAATGGCGGAAGATAGTAAAAGAATACATCTGAAGTTGCTGACGGACATTGTCGACCTTATCGACACAACCAGTACAGATTGCGAGAAATTCATTACGCATATGGGGCGTTTTTTAGCAAAAGGTGAATTAGCCCGAAATCCGACATTACTGGGTAAATTAAAAGCCATGGAGACAAAAGGAGATTTGGGAGTTCGGAATTATGGTAATCTGAAACAGGTGGCAGAAGATAGTGGAAACATGGATGTTCATGAACTAATTATAAAAGCAGAGAAGGAGATTTTGAAGATAAACTTAGGTAAGTTTACATTCTATGCATGTTGAAAAACATAGTTTTGTTGTACTGAAACGCATAGGGGTGCCAAAGTAGGTGCCTTTGGGCATTTTTTTTCTATTTATGGAATTTCAAAATGGTCGCCAAAATAATATTTTTGTTACAATATTTGAAATATATATTTCAGGGTTCTCCAAGAGCACTTATCTGATGGCGGGCTGCCACGCTATCGCCACATACCGCCATGCAAAACATGCGCCGCCACGTAATTTAAAAAAAAAACACAAAAAAAACTAATACATTTAGCAAACATGGGGCTTTTACCAGAAATTCATCTGGATGTAAATTGGCTTGTGCAACTGTATGAATTGATGCAACAAACACCATAACGTAACCTGAATCTAGACCGATTTGGTACTCTGTGGTTACATGTAGTTAAGAAATATCACGCAGAGGCTTGTCATCCAGTCGTCAACAATAAAGCAAGCACCTCACTCATATTGACCGAACCATAGGAGAGGTAACTTGTCCAACATCCGGGTGTCACTGTCAAAATGGCATCAAAAAAGAAAAATAACAGATTTTCACTGCCACCCTATAATTTCTAGACTTGGAGAACCCTGTATTTAGAAGTTAAATATGGAAATTTATAGTGTTTTATGTTGTACTAATTTGTGCTATCATATTCTCAGAAGTTTGCTCTTGCAAACATTGTTATAACTTGGTGATATGACCATTCTGAAAACGTCCTTCATGTGTCGTCCCAATCAGGTCTCTCTAAGCTATGTCCTCAAGCCGTAAAGTGGACTTGAAAACCAGAGGACCCATTGTTCAAGCGCCACCTATGCTACTGAGCTTCGTTGGCGAATTCTTTGGGGAAAATGCTTTCCTTAGCTGCGTCTTCAGATGGGGAAGTAAATCGGACATTTTCGTGTTTTGGATTGTACCCACAAAGAACTTCTAAAGAACCATAGGAATCTATTCAATAGTAAGATAAGAGCCAGGGATTTTTCTGCATTTTTGGAAGTGGGGCCAGGGGCCTTTTGAATTGGGAAAAATGTGTGTGCAATCTACAAATTGGGAAAAAGAATAATCCTACTATATTACATAGTAAGGCACTAAAAAAGTTTGGAATAGTTTCAAAATCAAGCTCTTTTACAAAACTGCAACAAATACATTCGAAATAGGGCTACATATAAAATATTATTATTTTAATTTGTTTTTGGATTTTGGGAAAATATTTTGCTTTTTTTTGGGAAAATATGAGGATATTTTGGATTGGGATGGGGCCGAAATTCGGCACCAAATTGGGTCTAGAAAAATCCCTGAGAGCATGTTCCTGGATTCCTAACTATCCTTCCTCTAGGACCGCTCTAAATATAGGGTCGGTTAGTTTGTACGTTTAATTTTGAGACAGTACATGTATATCGATCATTTAATGGTTGCAAATGTTTAATGGCGATGTGACAGCAGAGTCGTTGATACAACATTTCAGAACCATTTTTTTTTTCATTTGTATTTTTTTCTATCTTTCCCCCGTAAAACAAACGTACTATATTCATTTGTGTTTTTTTGTTGTTTTTTTAATTTATAAAAATGGCTATACATGTAAATTAATATAATATAGAAAAACGCATACAATTTAATGTTTAAAAAATGTAAAGACTACCGCTTTATACAGATTTTATTATATGAAAGTCAAGTATTATAATAATATGTATATATAATCAGTTTTATATGTTTGTTTATATGTTATATGTTTGTTTGTAAGGCGTGCAGTGGGATGGTCCTCCCCGACCCACAACATGCCAAATTACGGGGAGAATAAATGGGTCATCATACTGGTGACTGAAAAAAACAAAACATTTCAGAACCATTAAACGTTTGATCTACTGTCCCAAAATTCAAAGATCTGACTATTCGACCCTATTCTAAGTTAATAAAAGAGTATGAGAGTGGACCTTTGGAAACGGCCGAACACGATAAATATGAAATATTGCAGTCTCGGTTTGATTGAGACTGTTCATGAACGGTGGTGAAATATGCTTGCTACCGTTCACGCCCGCTAGCCCCGGGTCGAGCAGAACTCAATATTAATATAGTTAACCAGGGAAAACATCTAAAGCTGTTCAAACAGTCCAAATCAAGGATCCAAAATCATTTCATGTGGGTCATCATCTAGATTTATTTGACATCTGTCATCCAATCAGAATTACTCTATCTGAACCTTGTGAAATTTGTACGTAAACCTTATTGAATCCGTCAGAATACAGGACATTCCTAAGTGCATTAGAATAACCTATAATGTGTTGATGAGCATTCAACTTAGCTGTAGAAAACACATGAAGCTGGAGTTTTATCTTCTAAACAGTCACGGGTGTAACATGATTAGTTACATGTAAGCTATTTTTGAAATAACTGAACTAGGTTATTTTGAAGAACACAATTATTTCCCTTTGACACAGAGTAAGAGTTCATTCCTCTTACTTTTGGTAAAATAACTTATTTAGGATATTTTCATGAAACTATTTTATCTTAATGAAACTAGTTGCTGCAGCAGTTAATCCTTCAACAAAAAACTGACCATCTAATTGAATAATGATGTCACAACTTAATCAAGTTACCCCCGTGACTGCTAAACAAATGTATCATTGCTAAGAGAAACACTCACATCTGGTTTGAGGGGCAACTTTTGCCCCTAAAGTTATACATATTGAAAATTTATTTTTAGGAAAAGACGAGAATACTGGTAAAGGGAAAGGCAAAGCTGCTGCAAAGGGCAAAACTCGAATAAAGAATAGAAAAGTAAAAACAGGTAAATCATGCGTGATAAACCTTGCATTAAGTGACCACTTAAAGGAGGGTCTAAAAATGGTCGCTTACTAAAAAGGTTGTTATAATATACAGAATGAATTCAAAGGCGTCTCCAAAAGTATCGCTATCCCAAATTGAGTCTAGTTATAAAGTAACGTGACGAAAAATGAAAGTCAATAATAAACTGAAAATACATGTTTTATGATCATGATGATGTAGTTTTTGGTGAAAATCATAGTTTTGTTTCAAACATTTAGTTTTCGCAAAAGAGTATGTAGATCTTATGTTTTTTTGTTGACTATTAATTATTAATTGATGCATGCCAATTATATCTATCGATAGTAAACAATTGAAGGATTAAACCGAGGTACTGTTCTACAACTTTTCACTTTTAGAGAAAGGTGTTTTTGACTGATTTCACAGTTTGGGTCGAGCAGAACGATTGCCGAAATGATTGTTTATGATAGAAATAAATGTTTGTTTCATTTAGCAAGACAGTTTATCAATGTAAAGATCATCAATTCTCTGAAAACGGTCAAAACAGAAGAGAAAAACAAGAATATGCATTAGGGCAAATCACTAGTTTTTAAAGAAGCAATCACTACTGTACTGTAATCGTCCCACAAAATTTCCACGAGTTTTACGTGAAGCACTTTTTTAATGTGTTTTGGAGCTGTATTTCTATAATTTCATGGGTACTTTAAAGTATCTGATAATGTTATTTGCAAAATGACAGTACCATATCGTCGCAGTATACATGCGAATGTCATTGGTTTTCGCGCTTTAAAAAACATCAATTTACTATGTGTTACACTCTGTAATACTACAGGTTTTCTAAGGTAATACTACAGGTTTTCTTTAGAGCCCACCAAATCAAACTGAAAATTGAAACAAAATAGAGAATTTTAAGGCAAAACCAACAAATTTATACAAAACCGTACTTTATTATTTCATATGTTAACACTGTACGTATATTTAAAAGTCCAGCAAATACAAACCTAAGTTTTAAAAAAAATCAAAGATGGGAATATTATCCATTCCGCAACCACTCACTCTCAATACAATGGCTGGATATAGTCTAAGATTACTAAATATATTGCTTTTGAATATTCTCATATCTGTTGATTATTTATTTATTGATGCAAATGACTACTTGTTTTGTTGGAGTACCTTAACACTGAAAAGAAGTTAATATGACTCTCATTTGATATAACACCGAATTTTGCCAGAATCTTAACAGTTATGAAATATCAAACAAGTTTGAAAAAACATAAACTTGAAAATTATTTCACATGTGTTCATGAAACTTCACACACATCTTCATCTTTCCCTAAAGGAATGACGTTACACACGTCCAATGACTCGACTTTCATGTCGATAGTTCCCCCCAGTTTTGACTCTTATATGTAGGAAAAGCCTCGCGATTCTATTCATTCAATATAGTAATAGTGTATTCATGGTATGTATGAGATAAATCATCACACTTGTCAAGACTTTTTGTGTTGTTTGCAGACACACCAACAATGTCAAAAAGAAAACGAGAAGACCTCGGTGTAGAGAAAAATCAGAAAAAGCACAAAGGTATGTACAGAAATTATTTTTAAAGCGATTGATTACAACTAGTACACATTTTTAAATGAAAGCCCTCCTAAAAATAAATTTTCGCTGTTTCTTGACTGAGGATTTTGTTAGTGGGTGAAATACCGTGTCTTTTGCCGAAGACAGTAAAAACAGATTTGGGTTGGACCCTTTTTCATGGGGAGGAAGGGAAAAAGCAAACCTTTTTTTTTCCTGCCCTGTGATTCAGTCTGCGAAATTAGCGGTAGTCCGGTTGTCCGGGACAACTAATTTCCAAACAGGACAACCACGAGTTCCCAGTTTGGTTGTCCGATCGGACAACCAAACTTTCTGGAAGTGCAATGATCAAAACAAGTATAAAAGTCGAATAGGAAACACGATTTCTGCTTTTTCATATTGACGTTGAGAAAAATACTGTGACACCGGTATAAATGCTACGAGGAATTGATAAATTAATTGTATCCCTCTAGGGAAGGTCACAAGACGTCACAACCTCGTTTTTGATCGAATTTTGCCGAATTCTTTATTTTGTATAAAGCAACCAATCGGAGCGGACTCGTATAGGGTACGTGATTGGCGAATAGTTCCGATCGATAGAGCAACGGAAAAACTACCAATTATTCATGAACGGTTCGTGAATTATTCAACCCAATGAAAATAAAATAAACATCAACAATATGCTAATTAGCGCATTCGTCGGTAAAAACGTGTTTCCGGTTGTGACAAAATGTCAATGTAACAGATGATGGCGTTGATGATAACTCTGATGATGACTCAGACTGTGACTTTTCGGAGAATGACATAGAAAATCTTCTTATAAAATATACGAAAGAATAAATTCTGAATAAATATTATAGAGACATCAAGTTTTGCTTTGTTTACATATATCGTCAGAGTAATAATTTATAAAGCCTTCCGTTTTTAAAAGAAATATTTCGGGCAACCATTTCTCCTTTCGGGCAACCAAATTTTGATGAAATGGTTGCCCGAAGTACAACCAAGTCCAAAAGTTAATTTCGCAGACTGGTGATTAGTATTATAATTATTATTAGAAATCTGCTGGATGTTGAGAGGATGACCCTTATTTTTGGGGGGTCATTAGGTCAAATGTCAAGGTCGCCCCCATCATAAAAATCTTAACCGGATCTGCACTATTTAATAGCAGAATTTTTTTAATGTCAACCAATCGGATTGTAGGATTTTTGTCAAGTGCGTTTGAAAAGCAAAATAACTGAGCTCTTTATATTTCTTTTCCAGGGTTGCTAGGTGATCATGCTGATGTTAATGTTGCTAGTACCTCAGAATACATACCAAGGGAGAACATAGATCGAGAGACATTAAAAGGTATGCATCAAGGATTTCTGTTTTATCAGAATAAAATTATACAAGTGCATATATAGTTATTGCCCTTGATTGT
The DNA here is from genome assembly GCA_037043455.1 of Cyrtodaria siliqua. Lineage (NCBI taxonomy): Eukaryota > Metazoa > Mollusca > Bivalvia > Adapedonta > Hiatellidae > Cyrtodaria > Cyrtodaria siliqua. The sequence continues at coordinate 17,813 of JAWPHD010005745.1, read as the reverse complement.
TGGAAAAAACACACCTGACAGCAATTTTATGCAGTATCTTAGTAAACAGGTTCAGATGTTCATCAAACTTTACTTGAAGCCTTGTTACAGTAAGAAGTTATTCCTTGATAATGTTGAAATCATAACATTTTAGCTTGTGAACATGATCATTTCAGTAGACCATATCGGATTTCACCAAACTTTTTATAAAGGTTTGTTTCAAAAAGATTGTGTCACACATCATATACGATTGTGTCGAGCATTTCTTGAACATGTAGATATTGTTTATATTATTTCCCCCGTAGGTATTACCACTTTTCTCCCTCAAAAATCCCGATAAATTCTTGCAAGAAATGTAATATACATTTTAAATGAGTAGGAAATAGTATAATATATTTATATTTTGAGTTAAATATTTCTTAATAAAAAAATAGAAGCTTTAGCTAAATGTACATGTACATGTAGTATCAGTTGAAGCATGATGAAACCCCGTGTCAGTCCAGGCCTGCAATAACCAACCATTCTTAGACTTGAGCTCAAGTATTATTGAAATTTGCATACTTGAACTTAAGTCTAAGAATATTCTCAAGAACGGTTGGTGAATTCATGGCATGATACCACCATCATAACGTTTCAGTTTCATATTTGACTAAACTAGGTGCCATGATCCATACATTATTGTTAATAAAATGGTTTGGTCTGTATAAATCATTAATTCATATCATTCTGCTAAGGCTGTTATATATAATTATTTTTTGATCAAAGTTAACTTTATTTAAATAAGATGCACATATATCAAAAACTTTTAAGGAAAATGGCTGAAGGTATTTTATTTTGACATAGGATCAAAATTATCGTAGGTTGTTTCATAAAACCAGGCCCAGTTTTTTAGGCGAAACATTATCTTAATAATCATAAACCAAAGTTTTATGCAAATTAATTCAATGCATATTCTCATACCAGATGAAACTCAAGCACATTACTTTTATCTGTATTTGGATTGACACCAATACTCTTTATGCTCCTTTTAAAGAACACACGGCAATTTTAAAGTTTAATATGTGCATTAAAACTGCAGGGCTCGATGTTAAGGACTGTACGCCTGCCCGGGGTAGGTAAAACTTGGCTCCAGGCAGGTAAAGTCTCAAAGGCTCAATCCCGTCGGGCAACTTAAAAACTGAGGGACAAGGACTATAGAATATGACAAAAAATAAAAGAATCCCATCGCTCTTTGCAGGTTTCCGATACTGTTATTGTTGTTACATTGTATTAGACCAGCTTTTAGAATTCTCAGAAAGGTGCTATGAGAGTTATATCATTAAGTGGTCTAATACTCGTGAAGCCTCAAACAGTATATCCTTATAAAATAAAAGTTTGGGTCTAAATAATTGGGCAACTGGCATGGGCAAGTCAATTTCAGAGTTAACTTGCCTAATTGGCAAGCTGTCCGTAAAGTTAACGTCGAGTCCTGAACTGGCACTAAATTGAGGGCTATTCCATAAAACATACCTGCAACCATAGGTTGGCAATTTAATAAATATCTATGGGCGAACCCTATTGTCTGAAATTTGGTTCTTTAAACTCAATTTTGCATCTATGGGTAAGTGTTCAATTTCATAAGTGCCTTCCTGGGGTCCTACAGGGCTTGCAGTGGTATTTTTTCTTCGCGCAACTACTTTCGCCAAATGAAAAAATAGAGCCAAATTGAAAACATTGGATTCAAATATTTTCTCCCACGTATGTTTAATGGAGTAGCCCGTATTAATATTATTATCATTTTGACTTTAAACCTGCTTCCATATAATTGAATAACATTCAGAAATTACATTTTTCATCATTATTCTACCAAAGGTTTATATATATATTGTTGTTGCAATATACTTAACAGATAGCAATATGCGTATATAACAACACTTTGCTTTGAACTATACTGAACCAAACAGCTAACACACCAGTAAACAATACCTTTAATATCTCAATAATAACAATCAATAAATCAAACAAATTTCATTCTGAGCGAGACAAATATCTTGTCAATAACTTGTAAATTTAAAAAAATCATTCAAATCACCCGTCTCCAACGGTACCAGTCGGCAGATAATAAATTCATACATTAAAGGAATTGTCTACTGGTGCATTATCTGTTTGGTTCAGTATATTTTAAAAATCAATATAATGTTTGCAAATTTGCAAGTTATGTAGAAAAAATAACGAGATGCCGCGATTTTTAAAACAAAGCAATATTGCCATAAGTCCCGTTAAAATGGTATTTTTTTAAAACTAATATGTTGAAAACAATGAAACAAAATGATTCAGTATTGTGTTCTATGTTGGTCTTTATGCTTAAGAAGACTAAGAATACCTCTCTCAATTATAACTGTTACTTTATATTGCACAGATAATCTTAACTTATTTTTTATTTTTTTATAGAGTTTCAGAAAGACCTTATCCAGTGGTACAAAGATGATTGCCTCACAATACCAATTAATCCCCTCATACAATTAGAGACTGCTGATATAGAGGACCTGTTCGCTGAACCTTGCATGATGCGAGTCGACCCGCACAACAACACATCAGAACCTGTTACCTTAGACGAATATCCTAGAAGAATGACTATTACTGAAATTCAAGAGCAAGAAGGGAAAAAAGTTAAATCCTATGCAGATATTTTTAAAAATGGTACAGAAGAATGCCGAAAGATTTACGTAACGGGGAATGCTGGGATGGGCAAGAGTACTTTATGTCAACATTTGGTCGCAACATGGTGCCGAGCCCATTCTAAGAACACAGAAGCAGAGCCCATGACCAAAGATGAGGAATGCATGAAGAAGTTTTATTTTGTGTTTTATATCTTATTGAGAGATGTTACTGGATCACATAATCAGGTTGAAGACATGATTAAAGATCAGTTATTAAAACGCATAGATGATTCTTACACCAGCATCTTGATAAAAGTCCTACAGACAGAGACGTGTCTGTTAATTCTTGATGGGCTCGATGAGTGGACACGTACAAATGATAGTGAGAAATCTAGACGTGTCAGTAAAGGACTACCGGATAGGACAGTCCGGCGCAAATGTACGATTATAACAACAACAAGGCCTTGGAAGCTGGAAATCCATAGATTGAAGAGCTCTGACATTGACCAACAGATTGAATTGAAAGGACTAGATGAAAAGTCCTCATTGCAACTAATAGCAAATGCGATAACAGTTCTTAATAAAAGGTATGGCTGTAAAAAGTCTGTAGATGACTTTCAAAAGAATTTAAAGGAAAGTAATGTTACAGAATTAGCATGCATACGTATGATACACATTAAATTGAAAAGATTAGAGAAACGACTAGATAAAAAGTCCGCATCGCAATTAATGGTAAATGCGATAACAGTTTATAATAAAAGGAAAAGCTTTCAAAAGTCTGTAGATGACTTTCAAAAGAATTTAAAGGAAAGTAATGTTACAGAATTAGCATGCATACCTGTGATGTTAAAGCAGCTGTTGTGCCTGTGGCATAGTGGCAAAACCCTTGGAAACTCCAAGTGTTCCATTTACAGTGGAATGATCAATCATTTGATTCAGTTGGCTGAGGATAAGCACAATTTAAAAAGCAATCTGGAGTATGCAGACATAAAAAATGTATCAGCAGTGCTACAATTTCCAAAATGCTTTGATGGAAACAAAAAGTGTGAGGAATTAAAGCCATTCATTTATGCTCTTGCCAAGCTTTCGTTTGAAACATTGTTTACACACAATTCAGAAGAATCACTTGTCTTTGAACGTTCAATAGCAGAGATTCACGGAATGTCCAAGCAACAGATTGACATTTCCCTTAAGGTTGGAATTCTGTCTCAGAGTAAAATATTAATAGACTGCAATACGGAATCAAAAAAGATTTCATTTATACATAAGACTTTCCAGGAATATCTAGCTGCTCTCTACGTTTCAATGAATGAAGACGCAATTGAAACAGTAACCAACATTTGCAACTCAATAGAGAAGATATTCAAGATGGAACAGGTACTTGTGTTTATAAGTGGGATGAACCCTGATATTGCCAGAAAATTGTCGGAACACATTTGTGAAGTAGTTTTCCATAATGGACTCAATTTACAGCAATACAGACACACGCTTGAAGATAGTTTTTTAGATTGTCATGTACATGTAAGAGAAGGTTTTTTAGATTGTCATGTACATGTAAGAGAAGGTTTTTTAGATCGTCATGTACATGTAAGAGAAGCATTGCGTATTCAGGAAACAATAAGCAACATGGTCAGAGAAGGGTTAAACAGTGGCCATCCGACTAACCTCAAGTTTGAAGACGTTTTTATTTCAAGGCAAACAGAGCTCACACCTAATCTAGAAAACATGATTCTCAGTTGTAGCAGGAACATAAAGTCTCTATACATAAACACAGACGTTGCATGTAGGTTAACTAAAGCTAATGTACAAGTTGACTCGCTACAAAAACTGTACATTGAAAGTTATTTTGGGATCAGAAACATGGTATACTCACCTAAAGAAGGTGTTTACGACCTGGTGCGTAAATCAAAGGATACATTGCAATGTCTGATGCTAAAAGGACACATGAATAGAAAATTGGAATTGTCACAGCAACAGTTTTCTAGTATGATTCAACCTTTATCCAACTTGATAGCCCTAAAGTTTGCTGGAATGACACTGGCTCATAATCAAGTTGAATGTTTGATGTCATTCCTGTCACAAAGTATACACATGAAGCATATATACCTGGATAGTATAACGTGTTCAGAATGTGAATACCGTACGTGTTCAGAGTGTTTAGAAATAATGGAGGAAGAGCTGGAGTCGATGCAGGCTCCATGTAAAAAACCGATAAGTGTATGTACCTACAAGTTAGACTTGACTCAGAATGCACAACTGACAACACTTAACTTAAATAAGTTAAATGTGGAAAGTATTCAGGTGAACACAACAAACTTGACTGAATTGTTTATATCGAATTTACGCCTACGTGGTACTTTGGCGTCGGTAGCGAATGACATCCGTAATGCTCCAAGACTACAGCGACTTAGTTTAGATCAACCAGAAGAGTTAATTGACAGTTCAATTGAGCAAGAAAAATTAGTCTACAACAAGGAATGTACCTACAAGTTAGACTTGTCTCAGAATGCACAACTGACAACACTTAACTTAAATAATTTAAATGTGGAAAGTATTAAGGTGAACACGACAAGCTTGACTGAATTGTCTATATCGAATTTACAAGTACCTGGTGCTTTGTCATCAGTCCTGGATGATCTCCTTAATGCTCCAAAACTTAAGCGACTTAGTTTACATGTAGGTAAACTTAGTATACATGTAGGTAATTATAATGGTTATGGTTATACACAGTTACTATCCATGGATGTTGACAGACTTCTGGAGATAATACCAAGTCTAGAACAGCTAAAGAGAATAGATCTAGGTAACATAGACTTTGGTGATAGAGAATTCAGAGTATCAGGCAAAATTCATTATGTTATTCTGAGTGAGGTTGCAATGCCCATTAATTCATTTTACAGCTTTATTGATAGCCTTCTAACTGCTGGAGAAGACCCAAATGAGAAATTGGATGTACAACTGGAAGGCATAATAATCAATCCAGCAGTGGAAAAAAAGGCCGCACTTGATTATGTAAGCAATTTCGAGAGATTTTATGTACCGGTACTACTACTAAATGTGCTACAATTTCGAAAATGCTTTGATGGAAACATAAAGTGTGAGGAATTAAAGCCATGCATTTATGCTCTTGCCAAACTTTCGTTCGAAAAATTGTTTACCCACAATTCAGAAGAATCACTTGTCATCCAACGTTCAATAACAGAGATTCACGGAATTCACGGAATTCACGGAATGTCTAAGCAACATATTGACATTTCCGTTAAGGTTGGAATTTTGTCTCGGATGAAATTAACAACAAGACACAACGAAACGAAATCAGAAAAGATTTCATTTATACATAAGACTTTCATGGAATATCTAGCTGCTCTCTACGTTTCAATGAATGAAGACGCAATTGAAACAGTAACCGACATTTGCAACTCAATAGAGAAGATATTCAAGATGGAACAGGTACTTGTGTTTATAAGTGGGATGAACCCTGATATTGCCAGAAAATTGTCGGAACACATTTGTGAAGTAGTTTTCCAAAATGGACTCAATTTACAGCAATACAGACACACGATTGATGATAGTATTTTAGATCGTGATTGGTCTTGTCAAGTATTTGATCGTCCAGACACAGTAAGAGAAGCATTGCGTATTCAGGAAACAATAAGCAACATGGTCAGAGAAGGGTTAAACAGTGGCCATCCGACTAACCTCAAGTTTGAAGACGTTTTTATTTCAAGGGAAGCAGAGCTCACACCTAATCTAGAAAACATGATTCTCAGTTGTAGCAGGAACATAAAGTCCCTATACATAAACACAGATGTTGCATGTAGGTTATCTAAAGCTAATGTACAATTTGACTCACTACAAAAACTGTACATTGAAAGTTATTTTGGGATCAGAAACATGGTATACTCACCTGAAGAATGTGTTTATGACCTGGTGCGTAAATCAAAGGATACATTGCAATGTCTGATGCTAAAAGGACACATGAATAGAAAATTGGAATTGTCACAGCAACAGTTTTCTAGTATGATTCAACCTTTATCCAACTTGATAGCCCTAAAGTTTGCTGGAATGACACTGGCTCATAATCAAGTTGAATGTTTGATGTCATTCCTGTCACAAAGTATACACATGAAGCATATATACCTGGATAGCATAAAGTGTTCAGAATGTGAATACCGTATGTGTTCAAAGCGTTTAGAAATAATGGAGAAAGAGCCTGAGTCTATGCAGGCTCCATGTGAAAAACCGATAAGTGTATGTAGATACAAGTTAAACTTGTCTCAGAATGCACAACTGACAACACTTAACTTAAATAAGTTAAATGTGGAAAGTATTCAGGTGAACACAACAAGCTTGACTGAATTGTTTATATCAAATTTACGCCTGCGTGGTACTTTGGCGTCGGTAGCGAATGACATCCGTAATGCTCCAAGACTACAGCGACTTAGTTTAGATCAACCAGAAGAGTTAATTGACAGTTCAATTGAGCAAGAAAAATTAGTCTACAGCAAGGAATGTACCTATAAGTTAGACTTGTCTCAGAATGCACAACTGACAACACTTGCCCTAAATAAGTTAAATGTGGAAAGTATTCAGGTGAACACAACAAGCTTGACTGAATTGTCTATATCAAATTTACTAGTACCTGGTGCTTGGGCATCAGTCCTGGATGTTCTCCTTAATGCTCCAAAACTTGAGCAACTTAATTTAGATGTAAATACACAGTTACAAGAATCCATAGATGTTGACAGACTTTTAGAGATGATACCAACTCTAGAACAGCTAAAGAGAATAGATCTAGGTAACATAGACTTAGGTGATAGAAAATTCAGAATATCAGGCAAAACTGAATATGAAAAACAGTAAAAATGGCCTTCCCGAGGAATATTTTAAGGGATAGTGGCATTTAGCGCGCCATGTGGGAAGGGGGTCCCGTCATCCATATCAATTTTTTTCATATATTTTGAAGTAAAATATGGGTTTTGGTATACACCTGACACATATAAAACATGTTTTAAATATATCTACCAGTCTGCCATAGATAGTACATGTATGTCCATTTTCTTCTACTGATTCTTTTTTTAAAAAAATGATACACTCAACATTATACGCAAAGTGTCGTGTTTTTTTTAAGAATTCGAAATAAGGACTATCCGGATTTACATCAACTTTTTACGGTGACACTGTCTTATAATATCTTAACGTCTAAGTCATGTTAACTGCATGAAGTCGTTAGCGTTTTCGAAACAAACTGGTAGCAAACGGTTATAAGTTTATTTAAATGTTATAAATTGCTGTCTTTATTCATAATTAAATCGTTTTAATTTGCAACACGGAAGCAAATTCAAAACCGGAAGTAACCTAAATTATAATCTGCAACCCCGAGATTCTTATAATATTATAATAATCACAATATTATGTGATTCTCGAATAATTTTGCGTTTGTGAGATGATTTTCTCATCATTATCTATTAAAATCGCGATAAAATGGATGGAGGCAGTTAATTCAACGCTACAATAAAATATAACTAATAAGTTTAATTATTTGATGACGTAGCGCCCCGTGTGGTTGCCGGGGGCCCTGTTTGGTCACGGGGCAAAGAATACAGCCACTGCAGATCCCTTTGGAGGGGTAGGCAGAGGGGTAGAACCCCCCCAAATTCATGTTCATTTTATCATTTTTTGTTCATGTTCATTAAAGGTCTTCATCATGATCCCTGCATTGTTTCAGGTGCTATCTCGCTCGCATCAAAAGAGCAGTGGCAGAAAAACAATAACGTGGCTCCAGCGTAAATGGAGTTTCTACGATAGAATTTGCAGCAACTCTGCAGTTCAGGGTGAGAAGGTTCTAGGCCCATTTTCCATATTTTATCTCGATGTACATGGAAGATGAGCCAGGCATGTTCCTGCCTTTTAGGCGCCATATAACCTTTTCATGTGTTGGTGCGCCTTAAAACCCCAATTCAATTGATGACGTAGCAATTTTACAGGTCATGTACGCATGGTTGAATTCTTGAATTAGACCCTTCTCGCGGAGGTAATTAACACCTCTGCCCCTCCAATCCTTATGAAAACACTCCAATCAGGAGCTAAGGACGTATGTTTGTCAGGAGATTATGTCTCATATTTGGCATTAAGGCATTATTTGGTCAGATATGTCATTAATTAACACTGGGAAAATGAATGTTTTGACCCACTTTTAAGGGATCGCGGCACGGTTTTAAAGGGTCGCGGTCAGATTAAGGGATCGCGGCATGTCGGTTTCAAAAGTTGAGGGATCGAGGTACCGCTACGCCATAAAGGCTGGGGAAGGCGCTTTCCATTAATTCATTTTACAGCTTTATTGATAGCCTTCCAATTGCTGGAGAAGACCCAAATGAGAATTGGATGTACAGCTGCAAGGCATAATAATCAACCCAGGAGTGGAAAAAAGGCCGCACTTGATTATGTGAGCAATTGCGAGAGATTTTATATACTAAGAAATAATGGAGATTCATTTAAATTTACACAGGATGTTTGATTGGTAGTAGTCCATATACAGAACCATATTAATTGAATAAAACTAAAAGATCATACCAGCAGAGAAGTCCACACACAAATACAAATAGTTTGGTGCATGTAGACACAAGATAAACTTGCACAACTGGCAACTGGTTCTTTTAAAATCATACTGGTATGTGGAATGTAATCAGTTAATCACAACAAACAACAAGTGTAATTGAAATGGCTGTATAGAAGTTTTCATCTGATCTGTACCAAACTTTACTCTACTTATTCTCAAGAGATTGAGTAGACTGGAGCTGTATCATCTACTTATTCTCGAGAGATTGAGTAGGCTGGAGCTGTATCCTCTACTTATTCTCGAGAGCTTGAGTAGACTTGAGCTGTATCCTCTACTTAGTCTCGAGAGCTTGAGTAGACTTGAGCTGTATCCTCTATCTCTGTTGGAATATGCCAATGCCGTTTGTACCAGTTTTGCTTCACTTGTTTCATTTTTAAATGTACATACTCTACATTCCATATGGTGTTTGCCTAGTGGGCAGTTCTTGTAAAAAGTGTTGTTATACCTGCAAAACGAAGTTTGAGAGGGGGTATATAGGAGTCACTGCAGCGGGTGGTTATCGGTCGGTCTGTTGAATCTTGTGGAGCGAACTACTTCTACCATTTTCATGATATGGAAACTTTGTATAAATGATCATCATGAAGTGAAGATGTGCGTGACACAATTTTGGTTCGGCTCGGTCAATTCCATGCTGAGTTATTGCTCTTGAACTTAGCAATATTCATCATATGCAATCTGGTGGAGTAAACTACTTCTACAGTTTTCAAGATATTAAATTGGAACTTTGTATACATGATAAAAATTAACTGTATATGTGCGTGACACAATCTTTCTTTGGCTCAGTCAATGCCATGCAGAGTTATTGCTCTTGAACTAGTCAAAATTGCTATTCAGCATATGCAATACTGTGGAGCGAACTACTTTTACAGTTTGGAAGATATTGAGTTAAAACTTTGTGTACGTGATAAACATGAAGTGTACATGTACATGACAAAATCTTGATCTTACTAAACAATTGTTTGCGGGGGTATTTATCACCTTCAGTGATAGTTCTAGTTTCATCGACTATTAATAAAACTGTTTGAACACAAATTAACCATAAGCTTTGGCATTTGCCACAAGTGTTCATTACCATTGCACAATGTCATATGCCGTTTTTACTTAGATTTTCCAGGGTCCGTATTCATAAAGTGTCTTAGCAATATCTTAGTCAAAATTTATCAGTTTTTAGCTCTGCTCATCAAAGATCAGCAGCCCTTATGCCGTGGTGCGGTGTCGGTTGTCCGTAAACTTTTTATTGCAGCGACTACTCCTCTGAAACAACTGGATGGATTTTCATAAAAAATTATAGGAATGTAGCCTATGATGTCTAGTTGATCCTAGCAAAAATTCACGTTGATGTGAAATCCAGGATGACCGCCAAAACTAAAAATAGATTTTTAAAAAACAAGTTTGTAGCGACTGCTTCTTGAAAAATATAAGTGATATTGATATGGGACTTCTTCTAAAATGATTAGCATGACATGATGTTAAATCGTTTTGATCCGACGTTAAACATGCCTGCCAGCTTGACGGATTTTCATGAAACTTCACAGGAATGTTGCTCTTGATGTCTAGTTAATCCTAGCAAAAGTTCAGGTCAGATGGCCAGCACGGCTAAAAATTGATTTTTAAAAAACGAGTTTGTAGCGACTACTTCTTGAAAACTATAAGTGATATTGATATGGGACATTTTCTAACATGATCTGCATGACATGATGTTGGTCCTTGTTGAAAATCGTTTTGATTCAACGTTAAACATGGCTGCCAGCGGTCATCTTTGTTTACAATAGTTATATAGTAAAAAGTTGTACCGACTGCTCCTCTGAAACTACTTTACAGATGTTCATGAAACTTCACAGGAATGTTGCACTTGATGTCTAGTTGATTCTAGCAAAATTTCAGGTCGGCTGGAAATTATGGCTCCCTCACACAAAGTGTGGTAGGGGAGCCATGTTGATGTTGTGCTTTCTGTCTGTGGGTCTGTGTCACAAACGATGTCCGATCAATAACTAGAGAATGGTTGGACCTAGGGTCCTCAAACTTAGAAGGATGGTTGGTCATGATCAGTAGATGACCCCTATTGATTTTGGGGTCACTAGGTCAAAGGTCAAGTCGCAGTGACCTTTATGAAAACGATGTCCGATCAATAACTAGACAATGGTTGGTCATAGGGTCCTCAAACTTGGAATGATGGTTGGGCATGACAAGTGGATGACCCCTATTGATTTTGGGGGTCACTAGGTCAAAGGTCAAGGTCGCGGTGACATTGACTATGAAAACGATGTCCGATCAATAACTTCAGAATGGTTGGACCTAGGGTCCTCAAACTTGGAAAGATGGTTGGTCATGACAAGTAGATGACCCCTATTTATTTTGGGGTCAAATGACAAGGTCGCGGTGACCTTGACTATCAAAACTATGTCCGATCAATTACTAGACAATGGTTGGACCTAGGGTCCTCAACCCCTATTGATTTTGGGGTCACCACCCCTTTTACGACTCAAATACTTTGTAACAAAGTTAACTGACCTGATCAAGAAATCCCCTACACAAAGGAACATTGTACTTGGAGACTTTAATGTTGATTTGTTGCAGTCATCCAGCAGTAGTGTTATCAAGCAGATGAATGAAAATGGTTCAATCGGATAATCGCAACGCCTACTACAATGCGTCAAACACTGATTGACCATATTTATATCAAGGACATTGATCCAGCTACCAGTGGTGTTCTTCCGACATATTACAGTTATCATGATGTAACATTCCTTACCTTCTGAATAGGTATAAAATCATACAATACATAAATCTGTCTGTCTGTCCGTGCCTGCCTTACTTTCATGGGGCGGGGGGCTTGCTTTTAGAGTCAAAGGTCAATGTCACAGGGATATTAAATATCAAACGATTTCTGATCAATAGAGAACGGTTGGACCTAGGGTCGTCAATTATGTTTGTTCGGGCGAGTGGGGGAGCCATACGTTTTTGTCCCATGGACAACAACAATTTCTAGTTCAAGATTCAAAAAACTTGTAGCAACTACTCCTCTGAAACTACTCGACAGATTTTCATGAAACTTCAAAGGAATGTTGATCTAGCTATCAAAACATATCAGTAGAGCTTAAGGTCATTGACCTCTTGTTTTAAACACCTTTTTCTATCATTTTATGACATCTTTATATTTTTAATAATGCTATGGATTAATAAACCCAACAGGTAACAGGTTGAAGATGCAAACAACGTCACATGCAGAGGAGTAGGAACCCCCCCCCCCCCCCCCCCCCTTCATATTCATTTATTCATTTTGTCATTTTTTGTTCATGCTCATAAAAGGTCTTCATCATGACCCCTGCATTGTTTCAGGTGCCATCTCGCTCACATCACTAAGAGCAGTGGCAGAAAAACAATAAACGTGGCTCCAGCGTAAATGGAGTGTCTACAATAGAATTTGCAGCAACTCTGCAGTTCAGGGTTAAAAGGTCCTAGGCCCATTCTCCATGTTTTATCTCGATGTACATGGAGGATGAGCCAGGCATGTTCATGCCTGTTACGCGCCATATAACCTTTCATGTGTTGGTGCACCTTAAAACCCAATTCAATTCAACTTTCGTAAATGAGAGGGCATGTGCGTCCACCTTAAACACTCAAAAATGCCCTGTGAACAAATTTGTTAAAGGGACACATGGCAATCTTTTTTTTCTTAAACTTGCAGTATCTCGTTAATTTTTCTACAGAACTTAATTAGCATTTAATCAATCATTAATATTAATTCTATAGGAGTCAGTGATGGGTATGGAGCAAACTACTTCACTTTTCAAGATATTCAATTGAAACTGTATACATGATCAACATACAGTGCAGTTGTGCGTGACTACATTCGTGCGGCTCTCTCAATGCCTTGCAGAATTATTGCCCTTGCTCTTACTCGACATTTCTATATTCCCTGTATGCAGTGTTGTGGAGCAAACTGTTTTTACAGTTTTGAAGATATTGACCTGAAACTTTGTGTACATTATAAACATGAAGTGTAAATGACACAATTTTTGTGTGGTTCACTCAATATCATGCAGAGTTATTGCCCTTGATCCTACTAAAGCAAATGTTTGTGGGTGTGAGGATGGGAGGTATTTATCGCCTAGTGATACATCTAGTTGTAAGTAATATAAAGCAAATTTTTAGCTCTACTGGCCAAGTGCCAGCAGAGCTTATGGGATGGTGTGTTGTCTGTCGTCCGTTAACTTTTACATCGTTAAGACGATAGGGCCTTCGAGTTATGGCCCTTGATTTAGTTTAAAAGGGTATATTTTGCCTCGTTAAGACGATAGGGTCTTAATTTTTCATCCGATCTTTACCAAACATTACCAGATTGTTAATATCAATGAAAGCTTGGACAAGTTCGAAAACCAGCCAGATCGGACCAGCAACAGCTGAGTTATGGCCCTTGATTTAGTTAAAAAGCCTATATTTTGCCTCGTTAAGACGATAGAGTCTTAATTTTTAATCCGATCTTTACCAAACTTTACCAGATTGTTACTATTAATGAAAGCTCCGACAAGTTTGAAAGCCAGCCAGATTGGACCATTTACACCGGAGTTATGACCCTTGATTTTTTGAAATATGCTATATTTGGCCTCATTAAGAAAGGGCCTTCATTTGGCCAGATTTCATTGAAATTTTTTCAGGGATGATCAGTACCAAGCCTAGTTGAACATACCGTCACTGTGTTCCGGTTGAATGATTTTGGCGGAGTTATGTCCCTTTAAAGGTTTTAATACACAAACTTTGTCCTGACTAGTTCTCCTGAACCCCTGGCCGGATTTAACTGAAACTTTTAAGGTATGATCTGTTCCAGGTCTAGTTGTGCAAATCTTTGCCGTGTTCAGGTTGAATGATTTTTGGCAGAGTTATGGCCCTTTAAAGGTTTTAATACACAAACTTTGTATGGACTATTCTCCTGAACGTCTCCCCACATTTCAACGAAACTTTACAGGGATGATCAGCATCAAACTTAGTTATGCATATCATCGTCGCATTCCAGTTAACAGATTTTTGGTGGAGTTATGGCCCTTTAAAGGTTTTTGATACACAAATACTTTCCGTGCTAGTTCTCCTGAACCCCTGGCTGGATTTTAACGAAACTTGACAAGGATGATCAGTATCAAGCCTAATTGTGCATATCATCGCCATGAATGACTTTTAGCTCGACTGATCAGAGATCAGCAGAGCTTATGCCGTGGTGCGTCGTCCGTCTGTCCGTCCGTCTGTCTGTCTGTCCGTAAACTTTTTTTTGTAGGGACTACTCCTCTGAAACTACTGAATGGATTTTCATGAAACTTTACAGAAATGTTGCCCATGAAGTCTAGTTGATCCTAGCAAAAATTCATGTTGATGTGAAATTCAAGATGGCCGCCAAATCTAAAAAAAGGTTTTTAAAAAACAAGTTTGTAGCGACTACTTCTTGAAAACTCTAAGTGATATTGATATGGGACTTTTTCTAAAATGATCAGCATGACATGATGTTTGTCCTTGTCGAAAATTGTTTTCATTCGACGTTAAACATGGCTGCCAGCGGCCATCTTTGTTTACATAGATTTATATAATGAAAACTTGTAGCGACAACTCCTCTGAAACTACTCGACGGACTTTCATGAAACTTCACAGGAATGTTGCTCTTGATGTCTAATTGATCCTAGCAAAATTTCAGGTCGGCTGAAAATTCAAGATGGCCGCCACGGCTAAAAATAATTTTTCAAAATACAAGTTTGTAGCGACTACTTCTTGAAAACTATAAGTGATACTGATATGGGACTTTTTCTAAAATGATCAGCATGAAATGATGTTGGTCCTTGTCAAAAATCGTTTTTATTTGACGTTAAACATGGCTGCCAGCGGCCATCTTTGTTTACAAAGAGTTATACATGTATAGTAAAAACTTGTAGCGACTACTCCTCTGAAACTACATGGCGGATTTTCATGAAACTTTACAGGAATGTTGCTCTTAATGTCTTATTGATCCTAGCAAAATTTCAGATTGGCCATAAATTCAAGATGGCCTCCACAGCTAAAAATAGATTTTTAAAAAATAATTTGTAGCGACTACTGCTTGAAAACTATAAGTGATATTGATACGGGACTTTTTCTAAAATGATCAGCATGACACGATGGTTATCCGAGTCGAACATTATTTTGATTCCGAGTCGAACATTATTTTGATTCGACTTTAAACATGGCTGCCAGTGGCCATCTTTGTTTACATAGAGTTATATAATGAAAACTTGTAGCGATTACTACTCTGAAACTACTCGACGGATTTTCATGAAACTTAACACGAATGTTGCTCTTGATGTCTTATTGATCCTAGCAAAATTTCAGGTCAGCCGGAAATTCAAGATGGCCACCATTGCTAAAAATAGATTTTCAAAATACAAGTTTGTAGCGACTACTTCTTGAAAACTATAAGTGATATTGATATGGGACTTTTTCTAAAATGTTCAGCATGACATGATGTTGGTCCTTGTCAAAAATCGTTTTGATTCGATGTTAAACATGGCTGTCAGCGGCCATCTTTGTTTTCATAGAGTTATATAATGAAAACTTGCAGCGACTACTCCTCTGAAACAACTTGACGGATTTTCATGAAACTTCACAGGAATGTTGCTCTTGATGTCTTATTGATCCTAGCAAAATTTCAGGTCGGCCGGAAATTCAAGATGGCCACCATTGCTAAAAATAGATTTTCAAAATACAAGTTTGTAGCGACTACTTCCTGAAATCAAAATCAATCAGTAGAGCTTCAAGGTCATTGACCTCTTGTTGTCACAGTTATGGCCCTTTAAAGGGTTTAATAGAGAAACGTTGTCCAGATTAGTCTGTTCTGAACTCCTTGCTGGATTTCAACAAATCTTGATGGGGATGGTCAGTACCAAGCCTAGTTGCACCTATCATTTCCGTGTTTTGGTTGAATGAATTTTGGCAGAGTTATGACCCCTTAAAAGTTTTAATACACTAACTTTGTACAGACTAGTTCTCCTGAACCTCTGGCTGGATTTCAACGAATTTTGTCAGGGACAATCAGTACCAAGCCTAGTTGCGTATTTCATCACCATGTTCTGGTTGAACGATATTTGAAAGAGTTATGTCCCTTGTGCATGAACTTTATCTTTAGCCAGTAGAGCATCCACAGGCCCTCTTGGGCCTCTTGTTTGTGTATATTATTAACTGTTGATTACATTACACCAATAATATATTTACAGATATTGTTGAAGATAAAAAAAATGAAAACATTTATATGCAAACAGGTTCTATTTCAACCTGATATTGGATAAATTATTATTTCAATGCTTGATAAACATTTCACGTGCCATGTGTCTCTTTAAAACTTTGCGTGCAGTGGTACAGATAAGCAGGGTATTTGCTTAAATACTCAATTAAACGTTAAAATACCCAATTAAAACCAAAAGCATGGGTATCGGTAAAGTAATCGAAATTGTCAAATAATAAAACAACCAATGCAAATTGAGCATTGCATGTGTTGTTGAAGGACCTCCCAGTCACCTTGTATAAAGCTTATGATAAAACGAGTTAATTTGATGAGTTACATTTTGTGTATAATTATAAAATATTAGTGGAATGCCACCCCATAAACAATGTTACACTATGTTATCGTTTTATTTTACCCAATTGACATCATGAAATACCCATTTAAATATATACCAATGGGTAAATACCAACTGATTAAAAAGCTCATCTGTAGCTCTTTTGCTTTTAGCTCTACTGATCAGAGATCAGCAGAGCTTATGCCGTGGTGTGGTGTCCGTCGTTCGTCTGTCCGTCCGTAAACTTTTATTTGTAGCGACTACTCCTCTGAAACTACTGAATGGATTTTCATGAAACTTTACAGAAATGTTGCCCATGAAGTCTAGTTGATCCTAGCAAAAATTCATGTTGATGTGAAATCCAAGATGACCGCAAAATCTAAAAATAAATTTTTAAAAAACAAGTTTGTAGCGACTACTTCTTGAAAACTCTATGTGATATTGATATGGGACTTTTTCTAAAATGATCAGCATGACATGATGTTGGTCCTATTCGAAAATCGTTTTGATTCGATGTTAGACATGGCTGTCAGCGGCCATCTTTGTTTACATAGAGTTATCTAGTAAAAACTTGTAGCGACTACTCCTCTGTAACTACTCGACGGAATTTGCTCTTGATGTCAAGCAGCAAAATTTCAGGTCAGCCGGAAATTCAAGATGGCCACCATAGCTATAAATAGATTTTCAAAATGCAAGTTTGTAGCGACTACTTCTTGAAAACTATAAGTGATATTGATTTGGGACTTTTTCTAAAATGATCAGTATGACATGTTAATCCTTGTCAAAAATTATTTTGATTTGACGCCAGCGGCCATCTTTGTTTACTTAGAGTTATATAATGAAAACTTGTATCGACTACTCCTCTGAAACTACCGGTACTTGACGGATTTTCATGAAACTTCACAGGAATGCTGATCTAGCTATCAAAATCCTATCAGTAGAGCTTCAAGGTCATTGACATCTTGTTTTCTTATATCTCGCACACTATTTGTTATATTGAATTAT
>JAWPHD010005744.1:37500-157299 GCA_037043455.1 Cyrtodaria siliqua | reverse complement strand
CCCAAAAAATGCCCGATGAATTGCAAGATTTGCCCGTGGTAGAACAACGACTGGTTTCACGAATATCTCCATGCATTAACAGATTAATGTACATATGCTAAAGCATGGGGGAATTGCTTCCAGTGGCCACTGCGTAACATTTCCACAGGAAGTTAATGAGCATGCACACAATTTTCCAAGGTTACCCCAAGAAATGAAAATAATAAATGTAAGGAAACAAAGGAAGAATGACACTTCTAAAGATTTTCGAGTTCGTCGTTTCACAATTCAATCTGCTCTTTCATGGCTAAAACTTAATAATAAAGCTTATTCTGACAATAATAAGTTAAGAAAGATTAGACAATTTACATATAGATGGTGAGCTCTCTGACATTACAACAGTAGAATATCAAGCAAATACTACTCATGGAAATAACAAAGGTCCCGCAAATGATCAAACTGATCCTGGTGAAATAGAGGGGGATACACATTCTTCTGTTCTTTTACCAGAACCGGCGGTTGACCTCCGTAAACAGGTTGAAACTATTGTTGAAGAAGTCGTTGGTGATAATCATGGTGATGTGACACAAAATAAACAAGGCACAATAACAATACCCTGGCCTACCAGAAGTAACATACCAGTATCTGAGTTTACAACACACTACTTCTTCACACTTGCCTTTCCCACTCTTTTCCCGTATGGTACTGCAGATTTCTATATCAATCGTCCACGAACGCTCTCTTCTCTTGGAGATTGGGCAGACATTTTGCTTTGGTATGAAGATGGACGATTTGCTAAGCATCAGTACTTTAAGTTTGTTGTTCACAATATGATCATGCGCAAAAGATCATGCGCAATAGAGCTGTTGAACACAGTAACTTTATTGTTAATCAACAGCTTGGTGATCGCCATCTTACAGTTTCTGATTTAAAAGTACAATTACAAAAAGGTGATGAGTCTACAGCCAAAACATCCTTTATTTTGGTGCTTCTCTCAGGGGTACTTCACAGTACTAGGGACAGAGAGCTAAAGAGCTTCTCTCTTTAATCAAATTCAAAATTAATGAAGGAAGCGGTCTGCCCACCTTTTCCACAACTGGAAGTTGTGCAGAGTACCACTTTAAGCCACTCAGAAGACTGCTTGCTATATATGTAAAAGCAACTAACGGCACCGACCCAGATCTAAATGACAGAAATATTTTGTTCTCTACACTGCAGGCCAATACACATATTGTAGCACAATATTTCGACTTAAGAACACAGTCATATTTAAAAGAAGTGATGGGACCAGTTTTTGGCGTGGATGCATTTTGGTACCGTCAGGAATTTGCCAAATCTAGAGGTATGGTGCACTGGCACGGACTTTGCTGGCGTTCGGACAAAGAACCACACAAACTAATCCATCAGGCTTTAAAAGAAGGACTAACTGAGGAAAACTGTACTCAGAGGCTATCAGAATGGGCATCCAATACTTTTGGATTATCAGCATCACATCCAGCTGGAACTGATGATCATGGGCAACCAAGAAAAGGTCTCTGGCCATCACCAGAAGGCAGTGCACCAGTACCTCCAGAAGAAAAAAACCCATTGGTGAAGTTACTAATGGATGTCAGTGTTTCACAAGAAACATAATTTGAAGACCATCATCTTTTACCCAATAGGTTCAATATTCATCGCTGCTCAGACTATTGCCTCACAACTCCTAAGGCATCACATCAAAATAAGAAGGTATGTCGGATGGAATTCCCCAAAACTCCTAGGAGATCTCCAGCAATGGTGAAAGACAGAAATGGTTCCCTGCGACTGGAAATGTCCAGGTACCACCAAATGCTAGTCCAGCATTCAATGTTTCATACCCAAGGGTGGAGAGCAAATGGAGATATATCGCTAATTCTTTCGAAGAGCGGCACAGAAAATCCATCTGTAGATGAAATTTTAGCCACAGAAAAGTATATCACTGGGTATGCGTGCAAAGGAAACCAGCCAACTGGAGCAGTTGCTGATTTATTCAAAGACATGGTTAACTGTGCTGATGACTCAACAGGAGCATCAGCAAAATCTTTGTGCACAAAACTGCTGATGGGCACAGTGAAAAGTGATATTTCATCAGTTGAAGCGTCTTATGAGTTATCTTCTCTACCATTGTATCGTTTCAGCCATACTTTTCAGTCTGTAAGTTTATCTAGTTCAAGAGTATTTGAGCGTGACGGGTCAACTCTCACAAGAAATACTCCTCTTGACCGATATATACAGCGCAATGATGAAGACACATCTTCATTCTACAATTATATATGTAAACATGGGAAAGTACCTGTCATCAATGGTAGCTCCACTCAAGCAACATGGCCCCTTGATGTTTCATATTGCAGAACAATGCTGCTTCTACACTGGCCTAATAGGAGAAACATTTCAGACATCAAAGATGACACTACATCATGGACAGACAAAATGATTAACTTTCTTGAATCTGATATTTGTCCAACTTTTCTCAAAGCAGATGTGGAAGGAGTGAAGAAACCCAGCCATGAACACCCACAGGAAGATGACGATGACTTAGTCGATAATGAAAATTTGGAGGAACCAGAATGGATGGATCTTGTTCGACCGAATGTCAATGTTGATGACATCTCATATATGACGATGGGGGAGCAGATTATGATTGGGGTCAAATGTCATTAGAATATCCAACAGCGCTGGGATTATCTTGGTTTGAAAAGCTCAATGAATTGTCAGAGGATGCTGATGAAGCTTTACATTTTCCCGAAGTGCAACTGGTACAAATGAATGATGATCAGCTGTTTGCTTTCAATATCATTTTGCTAAGGCTAATGGATTACAAGCAGGTCCAAGATAATAACAAATTGGAGCCATTAATATTGGTTGTTTCAGGTACCGCTGGTTCCTGTAAATCATATCTAATCAAATGTCTAGTAAAAGCAATAAGAACTGTCTTTCAATATGTCCAAGTCTTATGTCCAACAGGAAATAGCGCTAACCTGATCGCTGGTGTTACCCTGCACAGTTTCCTTAAAATACCAACCACTCATAGAGGACATGAAATGAAACCACCAGATGGAACAGCAGGAATTACTCTTCAAGATAACTATACTGTGCAGGTGTGCAGGTGTGCATGCCCTTCTTATAGATGAGCGATCTCTCATTGGGGCAACTACACTTGGCTGGATGGAGTTTCATTGTAGTTATGGTCCAAGTCTACCCAATCTTAAGGTGGGATTCCTGTTTGTTTTTTTTGTTTTTGGGTGATGATGTGCAGCTATCCCCCGTTCTGGATTCTCCTGTGTACAACAGTAGCGGTAAATCATCTGCTGCAATTCATGGGGCCATGGTATGGCAAGAATTCCAGACGGTTGTTAACATGAAAAACATGAGGAACAACAGTTTCGAGACACATTGATGGCCTTAAGACAATTCAAAACTACACAGGATCAGGCAAAATGGCTCCAAAACTTCCAGTGGAATAATTTGAAATCAACTCATGGATTAGCCCTTCTGACACGCATGTCTGACAGAGGGCTTTTTGTTTTTCCAACTCATGAAGAGGAATGGCAACACAACAAAGCCAAACTGAGAGAAGCAAACAAAACCTTTCCAGTTGCTAAATTGAAAGCTGAGAGCAAAGGTCCCCACTCAAAACCTGGAGAAAGTGAAAAATCTGGTTGCTTAATCAACACCATTTTCTTGTGCAAAAATGCAAAAGTCATGTTGTCCGTCAATCTCTGTGTGCAATATGGACTTTTCAATTGGAAAAGTAGCAGACATTATATAAATCCATGGGAAAAAAAACCCAGCAGACTCCCTGCCTGATGTTGTCATGGTTGAGTTTCCTAATTAAAGTGGTCCTCCATTTCTAAAGCAGAACAAATGCTTATTCTTCTTGTTCCAGTGCAAAGAAAACTAGATTGCAGATGTTATTTTTGCAGAAGAAAGCAAATCCCACTTCGACTTGGTTGGGCAACCACCATATATCGTTGCCAAGGAGTGACCATTGGAGAGGGAGAACCAAATATATATATTGTTATCGATCCTGGCACAAGAAGCTTTGAATCAAGAAATCCTGGTGCACTTTTTGTAGCACTTTCCCGAGCAAAGTCAACAGGAGCAGGTAATACAGATCCAGATTTTGCATGGAATCCCTCAGTTTTTGTCAATGAGGACATATTATGACATGTTGTATGCACAGCAACAACAAAAGCAAGGGCAAATGAAATTGCTAGAATACAGAACCTGGCAAAACAGACTCAACATCAGTTTGTTCTGTTGTATGGTAACACACAAATACTTTCTTCCATTCAAGAGCTCATTGACACTGCTGCCATCTACGAAGAGTAGATTAAATAACCGATATAAATGTATACTGTTATCTTTTACATGTCATTTGAACTACCAAAATACAGAGGTGGGTGATATGATAATCGCTAACCTCTGATATTGGTCTCATTTCTTATAAAATACATTTCATATAATTAGTGTTCTAATTCTATTCTTATGGCTGTCCGGTTAGCGCTGTCAGTAGCGCACTCGCTTCGCACCAATGCAAAACGAGGTTGATTCCCTGTCTCGGCATTGTTAGAGGGTATCGTGGTCGTCCAATCAGACAGGTGGGTCCCCACCCCCACACACACACACGGGTTTCCTCCCGCATGAAGAACACATCAACGCCATCATCTGCGCCATTGAGAGTGATTTGTATAAGCTATGTAGCTTGTTTCGTAATCAATGTAAAATAAATAAAGTTCATAAATTGTGTTTCTTAAATTAGTATTCATACTAATATTGATCGCATAGTTGCACTTTTAACCATGTCTTTTGCCATGTAGTGTTTAATGCTTTCAGTGGCTAAAAGTGGTTTATCTAGCAATAATGATTTCTGATGCCTGCCTTAACCCTGGAATATACGCATTTTCTAAGCCATTTATTTCTTAACATACAACTCTCATGTACTGGTAACAGACATTTAATTGTATGTTATATACCTCAATTGCAGTACCAGTGAAACTATTTATCAAATACAACAATGTGAAATAAATAGACTCAATTTTATTATACAACTATAAAAACTAATCCATATTCTTACAACTGTCTGCTAACAAAATCATCTACATATGATTTTACAGTCATGTCTGTTAACATTTCTTTTAGAGGTGGGTGATATGATAATCACTAACCTCCGTTTCTTACCCGATTTCTTCAGTAACAACACTTCCTCCTTCTTGTTCACCACTATAATGATTCTTCAACAGTTTCAGTGCCTTTCATGAAGCGCTTTGTTATATATTAACAATACTGCTCCAACCAACAACACCCAACATGTATTCAACATGGCCATTTAAATGTATTCACCACCATGTGCAATTGATCTTTGCAGTGAAAATGCATGGCATTCTATAAATGTTAAGGTAAACCTATTCAGTCCGAAATAGTATATTAATACATTAATGTTTGGATTGTATATAAGTTAGAATATGGTAAACTGTGACAGGGAATATACTACAAAATAGAAAGTTTGGTCTCAGCAATATGTTTCAATTACGGTAAAGACTGAGAGCTTTTCAAGCTCTAGCTCTTTAAATTAATTAATGAGTAATGACCTCAAACCAGGTTTTCTAGTATCAATATTCTGACCATTAACATAGTACATGTACTATACCTTCCAATTATCCAACAATTGAAATTTAAAGCATGGAAGTTATTTCGTGCTGTATTTTAGTTAGTATCCCCTTACTATATGCTGTATCCCCTTAGTTGTTCTGAATTAATTCATTATAAATGAGAAATTATTAAAAAGTGTTTCACCCACCATAATACAATTATCAACAATAATGTTTCCATCACCTTTTTCGATCATAAAACTTCAAATTTCTTTTCTTGAAATGTTATTTGTTTCCTCTTATTTTATTCATGTTGTGTATATTTATTAAGCCATTCACATATTTACATGACTTTTTTTTATTCCATCTACCACTTGTAATTTTTGGGAGTGTTTAATTGAAGAGGTGGGCGATATGGTAATTGCTAACCTCTCTGCAACCTCTCATAATTAATATATATAATTATGTTTTTGTGGATTTTTTTTTATCATACATATCTGCAGATAAAATCAGTTACTATATACTTTATTCAATGTTTTAGAGTTTAAAGTCACGTTAGGTGCTGCCTTGATTGCAATGTCCAATCACCAGGTACATACATGCTTCTGTGTATATCATGATTACGTTTTGATACGGTAAAATAATAATTGCCATAAAGCTTCTCTATAACTTACTTAACTCGTACCAGTTGCCATTACAATCAATAATTACTTACATTTGTTTTGTATATTTTAGCCTGTTACAACATCATTATTGCGACTGATTCCAGAGGGAGATTCCTGGATACATATATAAAGAAACACAAACCGTTTCCGTTAGACTGGACAGTTTCGCTAATCGTCATTCCAGGGTGGAAACTGTCTCAGTTACATGCATCCATCAAAACAAAAATGGCACATACACCCTCTCAAAACACCACCATTTTAATAGCTGCAGGCATTTGTAACCTAACAGAAAAATACAAACACAAAGATGGCACACAAATAACATACAACCAGTCTAATAAACCATAACAAATAATAGCAGAATTAAGGGACATTTCAGAACACTTCAAACATGAAACAGTTTCGTTAAAAATAGCAACCATTCCATCTGCATCAATTCAAAAATATACTCCATTTCAACAATTAAAACAAAGACTTACCAAAAGTATTTTCACAACACAAGAAATACAACAGCAACAAACTGACTTAGAAAAAGACATTATGACAATAAATGAGGAAATTTGCGATATCAATGCTACAAATGAGGTTACAACTGTTAGGTGGGACAGAGACATAATGAAAACAACAATAAAGAAAAGGGGGGAAAATGGGACAAATACAAAAAAATAACGAAGTTTGTGTACGGCAACATGTATGACGGAGTACATGCCAAAAATGAACTGTCCGAGAAGTGGTTTAGAGTTTTGTGTCGTGCCATTGTGGCCGATATGAACGGAGATGGTCATGCCAATTTTTTATTGAGCGACGAGGAACAGGACACAAGCGACACCTGGGACTTTAAAAGAATCTAATACATCACACACATAATTTCAATCTGTTTCAACCTTAATGCACTGCATAAGTATTCCACATATATATACTGTTCTGGTATATATTTCTGTTAGGTGGGTGATATGATAATCGCTAACCTTTCCATATATACCAGTTTCAATCCCAGTGTAAGCTCATATATCTTCATTATTAATGGGCATAAATATTCTACATATGTTTATTCAACATACCTGTATCTGTTTATATTTCATGTTACATAATTGTGATAGGTGTGTGATATGATAATCGCTAACCTTTCAAAAAGTTATAGTCAAACTTTCAATAATACAGTAATTTACTTTACCAATTATTAATGATTTCTTAAGAATTTTAAGCAAATTTAAAGTTACATACATCATGTACATTTTCAAAACCAACTTCGAAAAGGATTTTAGTTGTTTATTTACATTGTTTTTGAAAGACATGCATTTCACATCCACAATGCTTTGACAATAATTTATTATATAACTTAAATTACATAAGTCTCAAATTAGTATTAAAAACACACACACAAATAACATATCACTCTGCAGACAGTTTCCCAGGCAATACCAAAAGAAGTCAACTGCTGCCACCAAAATGTGAATACATATATTATTCAGATTCATGTTCTTGTTCCATTTCTTTTGTTTGTGTTCATTACATTTTACCTGAAAAATGGATTATTTAGATCTTATTTATTTTCAACAATACCAGGACCCCATTAATATACACTACGTTTCTATGTTGGATCCTGTTAATACTATGTCCCAGCAAATGTCATTAAACATACTGTACTGTACAGAGCTGTGCTGGCCTTATAGGTTTTACCTATTTCATATTAATAGAACTAAACACACGTAATTATGACCTGTCTGGTTCATCGTCAGATTTCTGACGTCTAAAAAACTTCCATTTTCAACCAAAATCCACGTCAACTTTCACCGTTGGTGCAACGTCTCGATTCCACCGTTGATACGACGTCGAAATTGGTACATTGAACCGTAGCCTCGGTCACCCGGTCCGCTTCTGATTTCTTCGTTACGCTATGCTTAACGGATCCAGAACCAGGGCCTGGGGAAAATAGGACGTTTAAAATCGCCCTCTCGTTTTGGGCGATTTTGTAGAGATTTTGAGACATTCAACGAGACTTTCAAAATACATATTTTTAAGTTAGTTTAAAAATAATTTCTTATTTTTAAATTATGAGAAGCAGCAAGTTACGTTAAAAAGTTTAACTGATGCATCAACAATTGACGTTGTACGTTTATTTACAACATGACGTCACGCAAACATCGAATTTATGCGCGTGAAAAAATTGTGCTAATCGCTAGTGGGCGCTTTAATTGGCCTAATCTGCCCAGACCGATATCTGCAAGTAAGACATATGCATGATACGGTCTAGCTGGCCGAGACTAGATTCGTGCAGACAAGACGGATCATTCGGGACACTTCGGTCAATGATGCTACGAATAACAACAGATCAGGCCTAAAAAAAGTGTTTGTTTCGGGTAACATCTTCAAAAAAATAAGGTAGAGTAGGGATTTTTTTATTTTTTTTCCCCCTCTAACTTTGGATGGCTAAAACAGAACCTTGGCTGGACCTTGGAACAAGGTGTGTATTGAATGTTCCATGCATTAACTGTTATTTCATTAAATAAATAAAAAAATAAATAGTAAATAAACTTAATAAACCTGTCAATCCTGTATTACTAATCAAAAGCTGTTCTTGTGTACACTGGTCACAGATAATGTTTTGTCATTTGCAGGCTTTAAATTCAATGATTTCAAGACATATAATATTAAAATTTAACAAAGGGTTAAAATATTTATTTATATTTACCAAGTAATTTAACTAGGATTAA
Organism: Cyrtodaria siliqua; assembly: GCA_037043455.1. Classification (NCBI taxonomy): domain Eukaryota; kingdom Metazoa; phylum Mollusca; class Bivalvia; order Adapedonta; family Hiatellidae; genus Cyrtodaria; species Cyrtodaria siliqua. The sequence goes on along the minus strand of JAWPHD010005744.1, from coordinate 148,332 downwards.
ACAACAAACCACATTAAAATACACTCACAAAATATTGATGACTATTAAATATTTCTGTGTGTTTACTCAATTTATTATTTTGTTCATGATGACGCTGACATCATTTCATTCATTTATATTTACATTTCTAATGTAAGTACTTGTATAACACATACAAAACTAGAAACATCCATTTGACCACGAATCACATTTTAGTTGCTTCACGCGCAGTTAAAACTATGACGTTACAAGAAAAAACAAGTGACGTGTGACGTGAGTATACCATAAAAGGTTAGGAAGTCGAGGCTAAACGTTTACGCCGTCCCATTTGCCGTGATAAATATAGGTGTTATTCTGCATTTTTATCAATTTAGAGAAGAAAATGGTTGATAAACGGGACATATGGGTATTGATTGGGTACATAATAATAAATATAAGGAATACATTTTATGTTTTTAACATTCATGGGACTATGAATAGCATCAGGTCGTGAGCAAAGTTAACAATCCTTCTGGATTCACTTACTTTGCACGTGACCTGATGTTATTCAGTGCCATGAATGTTAAAAAATAAAATATATTCCTTAAATACATTGGATTGAGCAATAATGTAGTGGTTTAGTGGTAAATCTGTATTCTGATGAAGGCCTGTTGCCGAAAGCTAATAAATTGAGTAAACACATAGAAATGTTTATTGTACAGATCCCTATGGGTCACAAAAGTAGAAGCAAACTTTTTTTAGGCCTCAGATTATTGAGAAAACGCCAAAAAAAAATAGCCGTGTTTCCCCTCGGCCGACCGACCCTAAACTTTTTTGAGCAAATAAAAAAATCCCCACCCACCTACCCTATTTTATTTAGAGCTGCTAGGGAAAACACACCTCTTTTTTGGTCTAATACAGATTGTGTATCTTTTGTGTTTTTTTTATATATCACTAACTGTGTCTTATTCATTCAGATTCATTTATACTATCAATAAATCAATGCCATACAGAACTACATTATTGCTAAAATCTATTTTCAGTTTTAGCATTTGATTATAACGTAAGGATTTACCAAACCAGATTCATCAAACCGGTTTCGGTTTTGTTTATTTATGTTTTTGCATGGTGTTTACGTCATTTATCAAAAGATCAATTAGATTATGGATGGCGGCCAATTTAATTGGTGGAGTGTGTGTGTGTGTAGTTCTAAGGTTTTAAGACCGTCCGCCAACTAAAACGCTCGGAAACCCGGGTCGCTATGGGCACAATAGAGTCTGGTCTGATCTAGTGGAGTGTGTTGGTTGATCTGGTGCTGCTGCTGTGGTTGTCGTTTCTGTTGTGTGTGTGTAGGTGGATGTCGCTTTCGCTCTGTGTAGTCTTCTCTGCGGCGGTGAGTGGTCTGGACTGGTCTGGCATGGTGGTCGGCTGCTGGCGTGGGGGTCCTACATCCGCTAAGTTGTCCTACATCCTCTGCTCTTCTTTAATGGTGACGGTCTTGTTTAGGGCCACACCCATCACAGTATGACCCCTGCGCCGCACACACCGCCCGACGTCCTGTCACCTTTGGTCTTCTGTCAAATGTAGGCCTCGACCTTCGCTTCGATACCGGGATTATGGTTGCGTCCCTGATATCTAGGCTCCGGCTCCGGCCCGCGGACTTCTGACTTCCAGGATCTGTCACCTTTCGCCTTCTGTCAAATGTAGGCCTCGACCTTCGCTTCGATACCCGGGATTATGGTTGCGTCCCTGATATCTAGGCTCCGGCTCCGGCCCGCGGACTTCTGGCTTCCAGGATCTGTAGACATCAGATGGTGTGTGCTGTGATGGGAACGCAGGAGACAGCTTCACATTCAGTCAACCGATATTCAATTCAAACCTGAGAATGACAAGTTCTCAGGTATTGAATATCGGCAGTGCCCTCTCCACGACGTGCACGTAGTGAAGCTCTAGATAAGTTTAATTGGTGGAGGAAGACCTCAGCTATTTGAGACGAACTCAGATACAAAATTCCCCGCCATTCTGTCGAAGCTACGCAATTTCATCTAATGGGATTCAATTTCGGTACAGTCTGGCACAATCACGCGTACTGTTCTGTCACACATGTATTCATAAAACATCAAAGATCACAATCATATCTTTACAAAAACAAAATTGACACCCGCAGTGTGTATGACCTACAATATCTCCAACACAGGTACCTACACACCTGATCCGCCAACTGTAGGTACCTCGCAAATGGTCAACTACATGCCAGCATCAGGTACTCGTGCAACAGTTGCGAGTAACCCAATAATAAAGTACACGACTGTCACAAGTACATCAGCTGTAAGTTGCACATTTGCTGATAAACCCTGAGTTGAAACGGACATTGCTGTGTAGAGCTCCAAAACCAACCACCCTGACATACACCAGTGTTTGTAAGCGAGTGTTTGCCATGAAATCCCAAAATCAATGGATTTAGAACAGCGCCCCGTCATATATCATAGAGTGCCAGTAAGTGCCGTATCTGTTAATAGTTACCGCTTCAAAGCTAATATACAGTTGCATCGTCCGGCCTCAAAAGGGGAGGAGATTGATGTATTGCATATTATCGTGTCCGCCGCCACCACACTTTGTTCAATGAAACTGGCAGTTACAATAGTTTCAAAACAGAATGCATCCCAGTTGGCGCTCCAACGGGAACACCACTTGATACACATTGTAAACCAAATGAACCTGGAAAAATCGTTACTGGTCGTGACGAGTATTACAACACTACATCTATAGGTGTCTCTCTGTCTGCTGTTTCCAGTTATAGAAATCGGGTCGACTATCGTGGAATCTCTCGCAACTTAGATGGTGCCACCATCCGCCACGCTGTAGTTTTTGGATGGTTATTCTTGCGGTTAAGGTGATCTTGCTTTCTGTGATGAAGTTCACAGATGGTTAAATTGTAGTGCATGTTTTGTACTCTGGACTATGACGTGGGCTATGTCACATTTGGTCACTCAGGACCTGTTTTCTCTGTGGAGGTTACGAGATTCAGATAAAGAGGGAGGAGAAGTAGAAGATGGTTAATCTGCTTTCAGCATTACTCGAGTGATTTGTAAATAGTTCAAGCATTATTGTTTTCATAGTTTTCCTCGTATTGTCACCCTTCCATCACATTTGTGGACCGTTATAAACATGTTGAGTTCGTAGTTTTAGTTGCCATGTGTTGGTGGAGTGGGTGGTTGATTACTTGAATTACTTTTACAGTCGGCCAGTCGAGTCAGTTTAGGTCATACTCTGTATTGTTTGTCATTTAGTTAGACGGTCGTTGAAGTGACTTTCTATCTGGTAATCAATACAGAGGTTTCTAAATTATATTGATTGGGTTGCTTTAATGCAAATTGAAGTTGTTGTTCTTTGCTAGCTTAGAAAGTCGTTGTAACGGCTTTCTAGAACAGACAATGACATATTTATCTCTGCATGCATACACATATTCATCTGCCACCTTCTTTCACCCATTTCATTCAAAAGCATGCTAACATAACTAAAGTCACTATCCTGTATATAAATCGCATTCGTTGTAGTAGTTGTTAATGCTCCTGGTTTCCTTTTGTAAGTCACAACGTTAAATGCTTCACTAACTTGTCACCATCATAAATCTGCCATATATTTCACATTATGTCGTGTATGGTGAAGCTTGTTCTGTCGGAGTAGTTCCGCTAATTTGACACACTTAACGAAAATTAACAGCATAAATATGTGGCCTATAACCTTTCTTCTCAACTAATCTTTACGTAACTCTGCATCTGACCATCCTTTACATGTCCCATTAAGCACTCGACTCGTCATTTCATATTTCGCGTATAAGAACACATATTACTCCAACTGCATCGCCTAAACTTAGGCGAACACTGCATCCACGTACAGGATATTCAACAGGTAAACACACAGTTTAGTAATTGCGTAACAATACTCACTGGTGTTCTTACAAAAGTTTGACAACCAATAAACTAACTAAATCTACAACATCATTCCTTGCCGTGTACATGTATGTCTGTTAACAACGGACGCCTGCATCATCTGTCTACAATCCCATATCAAAAGGAACTTACGCCTTCCTCCTTCATTCATAAGTGGGTTGGGTGTGGTGAATACATACGGCGGGCTGCTAACTCACAACATCGCCGATTCAGTGCTATATCAAATGACTCCACGGATTAAACGGGTGTTCCGGGACATTGACTACACGAACATACTGACACGCCACTTCAACGACCGACTCCAAACCTGTAAGTTCTATTTAGTATTATCACCACATTTATTGCATATTATATTCTATTCTCGATTTTGCCATTATCAAATCTCGCTCTCGTTTTTCGCGAGATATCGAGTTCGGGGTGTCTCAACACTAACTCTGTATAGTGAGTATACAGTGTTTATTTGCTTTAGACACATTTTAGAACGTATCATGCAAAAATGTCATGCGAGTGCTGTTTCTAGTTGTGTTAGTAATATAAACTGTCAGATTATTGACCTTTTCTGGGTAAAATGGCTTTTTTATTGCCATAATAACGATACTTTGAAACCGAAAGTAGGTAGATGTGCGCTACTCAAAGATCATAATCCTCGTGTTTCATAAATTATTTAAAGTAATTAACTTTACTTATTACACTTAAATACGTCCCTGCATTTTAATCATATTTACCAAGTTATATATATATATATAACTTTCTTGTAAACAGGAATTGTTCATTAATCTTGTCTACAAGTTATAAAATAAAAATAAAAGAATAAGCATCAGTAGTTTGAAAGTCTATAAATTCTCCTTTAAATAATGTTTATAAAAGTATATTCCACAAGCGAATATGTATCGCAAAAAGTATTTTTCTGTTGATAATTGTTACGGCATAGATACAATAATTAACAGAACTCTGCAATATATTTTTTATTCCTACTATACGATTTCATAAATCATAGGACCTACATAGATATATAGCCATGCCAAAAACTAAGTAACTGAACAGTCGCTTATGTTGGGGTTTATTTGCATGTTGTTTATTGCAATCAAAAGATAAAGGATTTCTCCAATAGTAATAATGCGATACCCTGGCTAATTGGCTGTCCAAAGCAGGATGTAACGTCAGGAACATCGACAATATTAGGCTACCTACTTTCGGTTTCAAAATATCATCATAATTACAAATAAACACCACATTTACACCCACAAATTCAGTATCTGACAGCTCATGACCACTCGGTTCACCACATGCTTTTATGTGTCCGTACCTCAAAGGTCAAGGTCACTTGTAGTTCATAGGTCAAAAACAGGTACACATTTTCGTGTCCGGACCGTTACGTCACATCTCCTGAAGGGATTTTTAAATTACTTGGCGCAAGTGATCACCATAACAAGACGATGTGTCGCGCGCAAAACCCAGGTCCGTACCTCAAAGGTCAAGGTCACACTTGCAAACAGATGCGCAATTTTGTGTCCGGACCGTAACGTCACAACCCCTGCAGGGATTTTTAAAAAACTTGGCACAAGTGATGTGATCACCATAACAAGACGATGTGTCGCGCGCAAAACCCAGGCCTTCAAGGTCAAGGTCACACTTGGAGGACAAATGTCAAATCGTGTCCGGTCAATAACTCTGGCATTCATGGACGAATTTTCAAATAACTTGGCAAAAGTGCTCACCACACGAAGACGATGTGTCGTGCACAAAATCCAGGTCTTTGGCCCCAAGGTCAAGGTCACACTTAGAGGTCAAAGGTCGAATCGTGCCCGGTCAATTACTTTTGCATGCCTGGACGGATTTTCAAATAACTTGGCATAAGTGCTCACCACAACCAAACGACGTGTCGCGCACAAAATCCAGGTCCATGGCTCCAAGGTCAAGGTCATACTTAGAGGTCAAAGGTCACTTCGGGGGCATTTGTCACTCAGTGATATTTCTTGTTTATTTTTTAAAAAAATGTTTTCATAAAAAGTTTTAGGGTCGGCCCCTTAAAAATAGGGTCGGTCGGGCCACCGGAAACACAGGTATTTTTTTTTTTGGCCTAAATATTTATAATTTGCATGTTTTGCTTGATAATGAAAATGTGGTGGATGTTACTCAACATAATTTGACAGTATATAAATTATTTGATACAGTTTACAGGTTTCATTTGCAATGGAAGTCTCTTTATAAATGTTTTAATGAAGTCTATACTTAATATAAGAAAACTGGGCAAAATAGGCCACACTATAATCAATATTTGGCAAAAATGTCACTGTGATAGACGTTACTTAAGTTTAAGACTGAAAAATGCTTTTTTGGTGTCTTTTTATTTCATTATCTAAACATAATTACATTTGAAATGTTTGAAGAACATATCTGCTTCATACAACTATTACAAATCCTCATTTTCTGAAATTATTGTCACCAAAAAAAAAGATACCAAGTAAGGTTTTAATAAGGACGTTATTTTTGACGTGTTGACAATTTTGTGTGTGTAACGTCCACAACATATAATATAATCCTCAAACAATTTGTACTGTTCTAATAAACCACAATAAAATGAGAACTTAACATTCTAGTCATTGTCAGTATATATGAAACAATTATTCTGAATGTAATAACTTGTAGCTCCTAGTGAGATCTACACTGTGATTTTCAGAAAATGTTTATCTATGATACTGGTTATAAAATTAAAAGTTAACACTACAAAATTGTAAATATAATTTTATTGACAATATGTCATTATTCTGATATGTTAAAAGCAATTATGAGCTGATACATTGGTTTTTAAACTTGACCTAGTTTGTACTGAGGCAGATAGGAAAATCCAAAATGGCGGATCCTCTGTCATGGTTACTACTGCTATACTTTGGCTTTTACACAAATGCGTGTACTTTGAATTATTGTTCAACCAACATTACAAATCATCATTTTCTGAAGAAAAAAAGAGATACCAAGTAAAATTTTAATACGGACGTTTTTTCTGAAGGGTTGACATTTTGTGTGTGTAACGTCCACAACATATAATACATTTGAAGAAAGAATGGAAAGTATAGTCGCTATTTAATTGCATCACGGAAAATCAAAAACAACTTGCATACTTGAGGGTGTTTTTTTTTTATATACGGACGTGATTTAAATGATTTGTACAATGTCAAATCTCACATCCAAAACATTTATGGAATGTCAAAATATAACATCCAGATCATCGAGTGGAATTTTGCAGTCGTCACCACACGATCATAAGAAATATACCCTTAATTTTCGTAGTCCTAGTAATACAGATCTGTTAAACAGAAATGCCATCAATCCTTTAAAAAAAATACAGACGTTTGCTTGCAACACTTCATGTATACAATATTATTTTTTAAAATGAAACTATGTGTAACAATATCATTCTAAATGAATAAATAACATATTACTAATTGATCAGTTCCCTATCACATTAGTGTACTACGCTCCGTTAACAAACACATTTAAAATATACATACAACTGTAGAAGAAATATGGCTCAGGACATTAGAGCCAAATGGCTCCAATTTCTCCAATTTGGCTCCAATTTTTTTATTTGGCGCAAGTGGTGGCGCAAGAAAAAAATTGGCCAGAGGAGGCCATGTGTTTCAAGACTATATACCATTCTTCGATCCTTCTTTACATGTATTTGGAGGTCGATTTTGTTTTGTAGTGGATGTTACATGTACATTTATGTTGACCGAGTTCAACTTACCTCTATTTTCGTTTTCACCGAAATTTGCTGTGCACACATATCGATGACGGCGGAAACTTTGCTGTGAAAGAATCCATTTCGTTTCAAGGTAGTGTAACCGATAACGGTTCAGGCATCAATGTTTTGGATGTTATAAATTGACCGATAAACAACCAATTTTTTTATAAAACTCGATTTAATAGATATTTTACAACAACAACAACAACAATAACTTTTATTTCTCAGATCAAAATATATGATGTATGAGAAAGGATCGAGGAGTCACGCAGGACTCGTGGTGAGAATTTCACAATATAATTTAATAATATTAATGATAATAAATAAAGTCAGCTAAAGGGTAGATTAAGGAGGAAATAACGGATTTATTTATTAATTCAGACGATCGTAGATCTAAGTTATAAATAAAGAAATAAGGAAGTAAACATACAGCGAGCTGGCAAGCAATCAAGCATGTGTGTGTGTGAGAGAGAGAGAGAGAGAGAGAGAGAGACAGAGAGAGAGAGAGAGAGAGCAAACAACAACAACAGTATGAACAATTTCAATATTCGATACATGGTCAACAGCTATATGAACATTAAACTAGTAATTACTGTGAAACGATATTGCCCAATAATATTGCTCAATAATCACAGCTACGCAGGCTATAATAATCGCCACAAAAGTCGGTCACAGGCCACGTGATTACATTGGGACACATACATGTAAAGGTCGTCTCTGTGTCTGGTTCTCGTTACTACATACGCGATAACGCGCAGTGAGGGGGACCAGGTGTATCACAGCCACAAGCATGGTGTCGACAATTGTTTATTAATTGTGTGTTTACCTATAGTGACGAGTGTGCTAGAAGTCTGTCACAGCACGGAGTAGGCGGGCCGGTCAGCGAACACCCAGGTGTGTATTTACAAGGTGTTATTTTATCGCGTAGTGTCACTGGCCCATTTAAAATAGGTCAATCTCCACGTGACAAAACAATAACAATAATATTTTTAAGGGCAATATCCTGGTTTAGCCCAAATTGGGGCTAAAGTTTTGAGAAAGATTTTTGCCTAAAGTTTGCCAAGGCAAACCGGCAGTTTTCTTCACGTGAAAACTAATCGCAACATCTCTTACTGCCTACAAGTGAAAAATCGCAACTTCTCGAAACCAATCGCAACATCTCGAAACCAATCGCAACATCTCGAAACCAATCAAAACATCTCGATTTAAATCGCAACGTGCAACATCTACTCACCTCATGTTATTACGGAATAAATCGCATACATGTAAGATCGTGTATAAGAAAAGTCAGAATTGACAGTACGTTCATTAATCACAAAATTAATCCTATTTTAACTACAACATTGTTTACAAAGCATACGGTGACATGGTTGTAAAATATACACACTCGTATGCGCTTTATTCCGTGCATAAATAGTTCTATGTTTGTTCAGTACCTCGATAGATAAGGTTATATAAAACGTTCACGATAATTGGTGAGTACTTATCAATTATCGTGAACGCTTCTTTGTGAAACTAATGCATGTGCACGATTTCCCTGTAAATTAAATCAATACACTTCCTCCGTTATATACTCCTGGTTTAGCCCCAATTTCTATGCAAATCGATTGTAATTCTATATACACTTGGGGCTAAAGTTTTAGCCCCAATTGCATGTATAATTACACTCGATTTCTATAGAAATTGGGGCTAAACCTTTAGCCCCAAGTTCACATTTAAAGACACTTCCCTACCCCCCCAAAACATTACCATGCCCCATTTTGCTGAAGCAATTTATCCCCCGAAGAAAACCCTCTTCCCGGGAATACTTCCCTTCAGTAGCATTACATATAAATGATGCTTAACAACTATTTTCCTCGCCCTATATATACTCCTGGTTTAGCCCCAATTTCCATGCAAATCGCATGCCATTTTACATACACTTGGGGCTAAAGTTTTAGCCCCAATTGCATGTATAATTACACTCGATTTCTATAGAAATTGGGGCTAAACCTTTAGCCCCAAGTTCACATTTAAAGACACTTCCCTACCCCCCCAAAACATTACCATGCCCCATTTTGCTGAAGCAATTTATCCCCCGAAGAAAACCCTCTTCCCGGGAATTCTTCCCTTCAGTAGCATTACATATAAATGATGCTTAACAACTATTTTCCTCGCCCTATATATACTCCTGGTTTAGCCCCAATTTCCATGCAAATCGCATGCCATTTTACATACACTTGGGGCTAAAGTTTTAGCCCCAATTGCATGTAAAATTACACTGGATTTGTATAGAAATTGGGGCTAAAACTTTAGCCCCAAGTTCACATTTAAAGACACTTCCCTACCCCCAAAACATTACCATGCCCCATTTTGCTGAAGCAATTTATCCCCCGAAGAAAACCCTCTTCCCGGGAATACTTCCATTCAGTGGCATTATATATAAATGATGGTCAACCACTAATTTCCTCTCTCTATATATACTCCTGGTTTAGCCCCAATTGCATGTAGAATTACAATGCATTTCTATAGAAATTGGGGCTAAAACTTTAGCCCCAAGTGTATGTAAAATGGCATGCGATTTGCATAGAAATTGGGGCTAAACCAGGAGTATATATAGGGCGAGGAAATTAGTTGTTAAGCATCATTTATATGTAATGCTACTGAAGGGAAGTATTCCCGGGAAAAGGGTTTTCTTCGGGGGATGAATTGCTTCAGCAAAATGGGGCATGGTAATGTTTTGGGGGTAGGGAAGTGTCTTTAAATGTGAACTTGGGGCTAAAGTTTTAGCCCCAATTTCTATACAAATCCAGTGTAATTTTACGTGCAATTGGGGCTAAAACTTTAGCCCCAAGTGTATGTTAAATGGCATGCGATTTGCATAGAAATTGGGGCTAAACAAGGAGTATATAACAGAGGAAGTGTATTAATTTAATTTACAAGAAAATCGTGCACATGCATTAGTTCCACAAAGAAGCGTTCACGGTAATTGATAAATACTCACCAATTATCGTGAATATTTTATGTAACCTTATCTGTCGATCCACTGAACGAAGATGGAAGTATTTATGGACTGAATAAAGCGCATATGAGTGTGTATATTTTACAAATATATCACCGTTTGCCTTCTAAACAGTATTCGAGTGAATATACGATTTATTTGGTGTTTAATTCACATACATGGTAATTGTCACTTTTAGTACATGTCAACGTCTATGTATGCGGTTTATTCCGTAATAACATCATGTGAGTTGAAAGATTTTGCATACCCTTATCCATGGAGGTATTGAGACGGAGATAGAACTAACGATCTACGGAATAAACCGCATATGAATGTGTGTATTTTAGAAATATATCACCGTATGCTTTCTAAACAGTATTAGAGTGAATATACGATTTATTTCGTGTTTAATTCAGGTACATGATAATTCTCACTTTCAGTAAATGTCAACTTCTATGTATGCGGTTTATTCCGTAATAACAGCAGGTGAGTTCAAAGATTTTGCATACCCTTATCCGTGGAGGTATTGAGACGAAGATAGACCTACCTGTCGACGGAATAAAGCGCATATGAGTGTGTGCACAGATACCGGTTTAAAAAAAAAAAAAAAAAAAAAGTCTTATATTATATTACATACTCAAGGTCAGCATCGATACAATCCCAGAATATAGGCATGCATCTCAGAACAACAGCTGCAGTGTTAGTTTTTGAAGTCCCACAGAGCTGGCATATGCTGCAATCAACTCCGCAATAAATTATCTTTCCAATAACATACACTTTTATATGTCCACACCGCATAAGAAAAGCGCTGGTGCTCGAAAAACACAGAAAACGTACCTGTTTTTAAATATCAACTCTAAGGACGTCCGTACTATTCGCCTATATAGACCCTGGTTGACCGCCGTTTAGCCTTTGCAGAAGCTACCGCGAACACAAAAACTCATCGGCACTATTCCTCACGCACAATATGTCTTTTTCCGCGCAGTAAATAATGTCCAAGTACCTTTCCGACGATCACAACACAAGTTTACAACGGCTTCAAGAATCTAAGTTTCACAGGACGCCATTTGCATTTAAATTTCAGAGAAGCAGGCCCGCACAAACGATGACGTCATTGCTTTACCAATGAACAATATAAGCTCTCATTTCATTGGTTCAATAAAATGTCTGATATCCAATAGATTTTGTCCAAAGGATCACACCCCCATCTGTAACAATAACAAAAAAACATCATGGAGGCAAATTTAACTTTGAAGCAACGACATGCACTAAAAATCGTTCAAGATGGCCATTCAGTGTATATTGGTGGTCAGGCTGGGGTGGGAAAGTCTTTCCTGATCGAGCGAATTTTGAGTGAGGCTACGAAATCAGGGAAACGGGTTGCACTGACGTGCACAACCGGTATTGCGTGCAGCAATTTTCCGCAGGTAAGAGAAATTGCTTGTATTTATATTATAACAGGTGGTGAAAAAATCGTTACATGTTATACTGTTCATACTGTCTTAGAAGCCGGATGCAAACCAAAGGCTTCTTAATAAGTTGTTTTCCCAGTCTGTTTTTTTTTTACTTGAGTGTAAAATGACTTCATTACTTATTGGTTTGAACTTATGAGGATGATTTGCCCAGTGTTTGGGTTAGCCTTACTAACTTTTAAAGGGAAACATAGCAATCTTGATTTTTTAAAAACTCACGGCGTCCCATTAGTTTTTCTCGTAACTTGCATTCGTTCAGTCATTAATATTACTTGTTAGAATGATTCAAAGCAAATTATTTTTTACATATTATTGACTTGGATAATATTGCACCAATAATTAATATATTTAAAAAATGTGTAGAATTAGGAAATAGAATTCTCAATTTGTTTATTTAATTATATGCAACCAGCTTTTAAGACAAAATGATACAGGATAATCGCTGTTCTATTTGCAATGCATAATATAAAACTCAAGATTGCCATGTGTCCCTTAGGAATTGATGGTGGTATATAACTTGACTGATATCCAATAACTGACACAGTGAGCCCAGATTAGTTCATGCAATGGCTCCGATAGAGAACTGGCACGGTAAGCCTGGTATTCAGGTCATATAATATTGTGTATGTGCCGATTAAAAATATAAGTTTATTCGCGTTTCTAAAAAACCCGTGATTGAATCAGCGTAAAATGAATCGTGAGTTGCAATTAAGATGAGATGTCAAATTTACTGGTTTAAAGATATTTTTTTAAACTGGTATCTGATTTTTTTTTAACCAGTATTTATGATTTTTGTGTTAATTAGCAGAGATACTGGAGATTTAATGTTTCATATTTGATTTTATTTTATTTTCAGTCAATGGGAGCTATGACTGTGCACAAATGGAGCGGTGTTGGAGACGGTCGGTTTAGTGCTGCCAAGTTGCAGGCTTTGGTATTGAACGATGACAGATTTTCTGCCGCAAAACAGCGTATTTGTTCAACAGACATTCTCATCATAGATGAAATTTCAATGTTGAGTTTGTCATTATTTGACAAGTTGGCGCACATATGCCGGATTAAAGATCAACATTTGACGTTTGGAGGAATCCAGATTGTTGTTGTCGGGGACTTCAAGCAGTTACCTCCTGTGCCCAGTGTTAAGTATGGGGATATGGGAGAATTTTGTTTCTCCAGTCCTCACTGGCCATGTCATACTGTCCACCTTGATGAAGTTATTCGCCAGAAAGATGAGAGACTTATCAACCTCATCAAAGAATTTTCTGCGGGCAACACAAGTGATGCCCTTGACAGCTATGCCCGTTCACTTTCTAGACCTCTGGCAGATAGACAGCAGGAGGAGACAGTTAGACTCTTTTCTAATAACACCCTGGTGGACATGTTTAACAGGGATGCAGTTTTAAAGGTAAATGTAGCCCTATACATGTATAGAATAATCAATAGAATGAATCATTGATTTGTTTTAAAAACTTGGTAAATCTCTCCCTCAGGTTATGGGGTACTCTCCCAAGAATAAAAAATGACATGAAATGGTTCATTGTGGTTCATTATGGAAAAGAAATGTTTGCCAGAGATATACTTTGTTTATTGTCATATAATTTGTGAAAATTTCATTACACAATTGCATATTTACAGCTATGCGCCTATTAATTATAAATAACATGGTCAACCAGTTATTGACATTTGTTTTTATTCTCTCTTCTTGTCAAGATGCTGGGACAGTTGTATTCTTTTGAGGCGGTAGACAGTGGAGTGGAGAAGGAGCTGGACAAACTTGTTGTCCAAAAGACGGTATGGCTCAAGGTGGGAGCGAAGGTGATGCTTCTGAGGAACCTCTCCGACAAGCTTGTAAATGGATTGCGAGGAACTGTGACAAAGATAGCGGATGAGATGGTCACAGTCTACTTTGCCGACATAGACAGGCCAGCAGAGCTGTCACGAATATCCTTTACAGGTAAATGACAATCAGGTCTAATGTGGACAGTGAGATCTCTCCCGCAGGTTATGAGGTTTAAGTATAAAGTAAAACTGAAGCCTTCAAATAAAAAAATATTTCAAATGTCCTATAAAGTGTTTACAGTTATCAAGTAAGAATGTTGTTGATGAGAAGCCAGTGTACTGCCAGCTGTTCCATGTAGTATATATATGCATTACAGATGCGCAGTGTTGGGAATCGCCTGAAAATTCATGATCGATCATCAGAATATTTAACCGACCGATGATCGATCATAAATCAATTAAACATGACTGCTATAAAAGACAGGTGTAAGCCTTTTTCAGACTATAATGAAGAAAAGAATCAAATTTCAAGTATGTTCTGGTAATAAAGGACCTGAATGAAACTGACATATATTTTAAAAAAGTAACTTGTGATACCCACTATAAAAGTGATTACTTGTTGCAAAATTATAACTCATTTTATTTTCTTGTATATTTTAGTACAAGAGAATGAAATAAGCCATAATTTTCAATAACCGAGTAAAGTCGATCATGAAAAATTGTAATCGATTAATCAGATTGAATGCATAACGGATCGATGATCGATTAAATCGATTAATCAGAACAACACTACAGATGCGTGTAATATTTTTATTGATCAAATGTTTTTTTCAGTGTTCGATCCGACTCAAAATCGTAACACTGCTGAACGATATCAGATACCTTTAAAGCTGGCTTATGGCTTGACGATTCATAAAGCACAGGGAATGACTTTAAAGAGGTAAGACATTCATTTTGAGACAATTTTTCACAAACAGAATGTTATAAAGTTATACCAAGCCAAATACACGGAATTCAACATACAGCACATAGTATGGTAAGGTAATATTTGTTTCTGGGAGACCGACAACTAGTTTTAGCCCTTGTACCATAAAAAACAACATTAATGGTTTTTAAAGTGGGAAACAATGAGAATCTATATATTGTTTTGTCTCCATGGGACTGGAGACAATGTAGAAGAGTGATCACTCCAAATGCAAATGAAAATCGTCATAATGTGCATCAGTTCCATATGGAATGTACATATGCATTAAATTAAGCAGCATGTAACTGGATTTAATTATTGTTTATGAAAATGTTTAATAAGGAAAACTCGCCAACTCCGCTACTTTTAAATGCTAAAATGTTAATTTAAAGGAAAATTATGTGTTTCCAAGGCTTGTATAATTCAAATGGTGTATTTTGTCACAAAATTAGAATTAATAAGAACCTTAAGGCATCCTATGATGGATATTAGTGATTATACTACAAAAAGTAGCCAGGATTTGTCCAGACAAACTATTTCAGTAACAATAATTAATCATACGGATCATTGGAATGAAACTGAAACATATTATTCGATATTACATATTATTATTATTATTATTATAAAGTCTTGAAGTTGAAGCAGAAGTGTTCTGAAAGAAATGGAACTAAAGTTATTTGAAATTTATGTATACAAACTATTATTTACTTATCTTGGCAGGGTTGAAGTTGATTGCAGACAGATATTTGCGCCAGGTCAACTTGGTGTAGCGATTGGCAGAGTACAGTCTGAGGAGGGTCTCCGTATCGTAAATTTCACCAACAGTGCAGTGATAAGACAACCAACAGAAATCCAAGACTATCTTCAAAAAGAGTCCGATTTACTTTTGGAAGATCTCTCCTGCTGTCATACTGAATGGTTAGTATATAATATCACCAAATAGTTATATCGATCGTTGTGGAAGAAGTGCCTGTGGCTTAAGATATCAGACCTCCAAGCATGCAATAGAACCTGATGAATCTAGTCAGTAAAACAGTAGGATGATTCCTCAGCTCGAAATAGCTCGTATAATGTGATGGGAAACACTGATTCAGTCTTAATTATCCGTGTTGAGGTAACACTAACAGAGTACCTTTTAGTCCTAAAAGTTACATGCGAATGCATTTAACTGGTTTAGCAGTTGGGCCACTGTATTTACGTTTCTTATGTTCAGCCAGAGGTTTTGGTGTCACAAATGCAAAACTTTCGCACCTTTGGTTTGATCGAGCTGCATTGCTCTTCTTCGACACTGCACTTTGACCCAGTATAACACTATTGACATTCCTTCTATATTGGAGTGCTGTTGGATTGGTGTTTGACCCATTGAATTTTCCCCTGTGCTGGCAAAACTGATTTTCAATGGCATCAGAGTTTATCATTGAAGGTATGATGGACCACCCTGAATTTTCTGTGATCACATCCAAGCAAAATTGCTCGAATCCTACAAGGCAGGACTGGATATCTTCCAAGCATTCTCGTGACATGAGAGTCTTAATTTTCTGTTGTTTTGTCAACTCTGTTGATTTGTTTACATTTTCTTGCCATTTAAGGAACCACTTTTGAACTACACTGTTTTCTGCGAGCCTGGCATCCTCAGTTGTATTAATAGGTCTTCTGTCTCTAAAGTTGGCCACGAATTTTGAGGTGTTTCGGAGAAACTCAATTGTTCCATCAAGAACCTGTCCTTTCTCTCCTAGGGTTTGTTTGTAGGCCAACATTAAATTGAGCATTTCGTCATTCAAGACGTCTTCTGCCAACTTATTTCGCATTTTACTAGAACTACTTGGAAACAAGTGCTCATTTGTGAGGCTTCTGTGTACTTGTAATGGATTGAGTTTGTCCCAGTTATATGCATCTATCCACATAGCCCATTGTACTTCACCAATTTCCAGTCTCAACAATCTAGTGCACCCTTTCTGTATTCCACTTTTCAGTACATTGTTTCTTATCTTTTTGAAACAGTGGGATGGATCCATCATGAATATTACATGTTTGTAAGGATTTGCTGGTGATGGTGCTTTCATTAATTTGCTCACCATGTTCTTTTCTGGAAAATGCATATGCATAAAGGATCTGTTGCTGCATGCACCATCCATGGAGATGTATTTAACATCAAATTCATAGCATTT
Organism: Cyrtodaria siliqua; assembly: GCA_037043455.1. NCBI lineage: Eukaryota > Metazoa > Mollusca > Bivalvia > Adapedonta > Hiatellidae > Cyrtodaria > Cyrtodaria siliqua. The sequence goes on along the minus strand of JAWPHD010005744.1, from coordinate 131,313 downwards.
CAGTTTATCTATTGCCTCCCACACAAGGACATAAAGATCTGAAGCATTTACTTGACGGGTGACAAAGTGGGCGAAGGGGAATCGGAAGCCTGTGATTCCCTGAAACATGATTTGAAGGATATGGCACCCTGGCTGTTGTCGATGCTCACCATCCTTTAGAACCTTAATAACATTGCCTTCCTCGCCCATCTCCGTAAATCCAACAAGTTCCATATTGGGCCCAGATTTTACAATTTCAATACTTTCTTGGATGGACATTTCATCAATAAGTAATCCACCTATTCTGCCCTCTGCTGGAATGTTGAGTCTTTCAGCTTCAACAGTCATCCACTGAAAAATTTCAGGGTTGAAACCTGTTGACTGTCTAACACTGTTCTTATATAATATAAGGAGCCTTGGTGACGGAAGAATTAATATTCCAGATTGTCTCAGAGATCGGTAACCTTCTGGGCTTCTTGTAAACAAATTCAAACATTCTGATATAATTAGTTTATCCCATTTGTTTTGTTTTTTATTTTTGTTCACAGAATTTGTTACTTGTGAAAGCATGAGTAAAATTATTTTTTCATTTGCATTGGGCATAAGTTGACGAAGTATGTCTTTGGTACACACTGGCTCAGTAGACTCGGAAGAAATAGCCTCGGAAGATTCTGTTGGTGAATAATGAACTGTCATTTTCTGGCATACATTGCAATTTGGGTAAAGTCTGCCAAGAAAGCTTGAAACCATCTTACATTTCATTGATCTTACAATTATTTCAGCCTTTTCATTATTTGTAGAAAGCCTTTCTTCAAGAATATGAGATTTTCTTTGATAGAGTCTACCACTGAGTATAACACCTTTGCAAAGTTGAATGCAGTCCACTTGTTTGCAAACATTATTTATTCCCTCTTTAGTTGGAATATATGTATCGTTTATATGATTCGATGGTAAATCAACATTAAAACCTCTTATCTCAACCTGAAACTTCAGATCACTGTTAAATGTTACAGCTTTCAGAATGCTATTATTATTGCTTTTGAGTCCACTCTCTGTGCTAATTTTGACAAAGCCATCACCAGTTGATACAACTCTGTAATTGGCTGGACAGTTATTTAGTATGGTATCCCTGTTGAATTCGACATCCTTCAGATTTGGAATAGGCTTCCATTTAAGTTGACATACAGCTTGCTTACATCCATTGATTGTTTTCCGTTGATACACTCCCGGAAATACTTTTTGAAGAATTTGGGAAAATGTCTGCGCGTTATTAACTTTCCTTTCATCTTCCTCCAACATCACCAATATCTTGTATGTATCATATACATCTTCCACTGTCAGAAATTGAGTTCCCTTTTCGGTCACATTTTCAAGATGTTCTGTCAACCTGAAAAAAAGTATTAATTATGTTCACTGATATGATACAGACATCATATTGAAACAACAGCTGTCAACAGCACAGCTCGACTATTCGATTTTTCAGAGAATATTAAATTATATAGCTAGTGGTATATACCATCAGAAAACAAGGCTAACACAATGTGAGGTGGGGTTGGGGGCGCAATATAGCTATGTGTAAGTAATGACCAAAACTACAGAGAAATATGTAAAAAAATATATATAATCAAGTTTTGAATGGGGGTGGGGGAGAGATGAGGGTGGGTGTCGGGGGAGTGGGGGTGGTAAGGGCAATATATATGTGTAAGAAGCTATGTAAGAATTAACCAAAACAACACGGAAATATGGTAAAACAAAATAAAAATAAAAATATTTCAACATTATGATCACTATAAGAGCCCAGTTCCTGTTTATTACAAACTATTTTATTCTACATCCTTCAGATTTGAAATAGGCTTCCATTTAAATTTGCAACAAAACAAAACAATCCAACATTCAACATTGCTGGTCTCTTTAAAAATTTACCATAAACCCCTTTTTAAAATATATTTTTATGCATTCTAAATAACAACCTACCATGAGGCCCTATTTTTCATCAAGGCCACCCTGGTTTGAAAAATCTACCTTGAAGCTCTTTGGAAAATTCATATGTAGATTGACTTTAATATGAAAGATGGCTACTCAGGAAAGCAACTCTTTATACCCCCGCAAACAAAGTTTAAGAGGGGGTGTATATACATGTAGGATAACACACATTTTTATAACTATTGTAACAATATTGCGTTGTAAACCTTCGCCTCTCACCGCTGCGGATTCGAATCCGACTGGGAGCTCGACTTGTATGTGAGGAAGTGACGATTCTTACAGATGGCGGGATGTGTTCAGTACTGGTTCTACCCAGGAAAAGTGGGTGGTCTGCCTCCACCAAAAAACATCGACCGTCGTATATAATCTTACATGTGTTGAAAATGACGTAAAACACCATACACACAAACTATTGAAATTTTGATTTTCTTTTTCAGTGGTGATGTCCGTAGCGTAGCTGAATCCATTGAAAGAACGTTAATTGATGTACCTTTATCTGAATGGGACACTGAAATGGACCTAAATGACGACAACTCATTCGACGCTGATTTTACTTTATTTGTGTCTTCATTGTCGGAAGAACAGATTAAATCACCATCTCAAGAGCAAGTGCTCCCGGCTGATTTTAATATAAATTCTGAATTAAAAAAGTTGCAGTTTGTACCACCAATAAATACATTCCAACAAGATGTCAACAAACTTATTGATCATCTCCTGCAACATGACGGTTTGACGAGAACATTTTGTCAGTGTCAATGGAACAAGTTGTCCACTTTGTATGCCAAGAACATATTGTCTGCAGATAAATCGGTGCCTCAAGCACAATTAACTTTGTTTTATCAGCAAGTCCAATCTTATATGACGAGTGATCCTATGTATAAAACAGCATGTTTGCATTTGTTTGAATCATCCGGTTTTGGTATCAACGAAGTAGAGCAACAGTTTCACATATGTTTTAATTTAATTGTGGCAATTCGAAAACTATTGTTAATAAAGAAAGCGGAAAAATTACCGATTTGTAGTGCGACATATAGTAACAGAAGTGTTCAGGAAAATGCCGCTGACAGTGCACGTGGCAAAATTCGGTACATCGGTGGTTACACTATTGCTAAGCTTAGATATATGTATTGTAAACGAATAACTTGCAATTGCCATAAAACATCAGGCGAAGCTGTTTCCAAATACGAAAGTGCCAAGATAGCCCTAGAGGTTCTTGATGGACTTAGAGCATCTGAAAATGCTATACTGCAATCCTCTGTTGATACTGGTAGTTTAATTGAGACAACACGAAAACAGAACATAAACAGAGGATTAACTAACATTACAGATAGTGCTTATTTCTTTTTCACTGAGGTTGTCAATCAAATTCTTACCATTATGTCGGGACCAAACGTCTCAATACATGGAAGTAACTTGTATGAGTTCACATTTGATCAACTACAAAAAAAATTGGATCTATTCCAGAAGTTTGTTGCAAGTTGTAATTATACAATTGACTATTTATCTTGTGACACACTGGATGACAGTTTACAAATCAGTCAAACTATGAATAACATTTTAGATAAAGTAACTGCAATTGAACTTGTTTATAATGAAATTATCCATAAGGTTTTGTCTGTTTTGTTAAAACAGTTTACCAGAGATATGTTAATGACACTGAGAGTGGAAAAAAAAATGGAGCATCGGAAACAAATAAAAGTATCAAAGGCAAGAAAAAGTACAGAAGGTAGCTTAAAGAAGAAAGCTGTAGAATCAAAAACAGTAAAGAATTTAAGTGGTGATGTTAATACCAAGCAACCAGTAGGTATATCTGAGCAAATAGCAGACAATGTTTCCTTATCAAATGAAAGTTCTGTTGAAAAAAAAAAAAAAAGGACTGCAAGGAAAAAGGCTTTAACTGTAAGAGAATACAGTCAAGACATTCCAATAGCAGGTAGCTCAAAAGTAACTGTCAAAACAACCAGAACAAAAACAGCTGAAAGAAAGAAGACGTCAGAAGCTAACAGTGAAGATATTCAAACTGCAGGTATTTCAAAGAAGATTTATAAATCAAAGAAAAGAAGAACAGCAGAACATGTGAGAGAGCATAGCTCTGATAGTGAGTCTGACTATGAAGACGATGAACAAAATGAAGATATATGTGCGAAATGTGGTGGTGTTTATGAAGATGGGGAGGACTGGATGAACTGTGATTACTGTATGAAATGGTTCCACAGAAAGTGTTGTGGCCTTTCGAATGTTAAAAAATGGAAAAAAATTAGCAAATCTTACGCAAAATTTGCCTGCCCAGAATGCAAGTAATTTATGTAATTTCACTGTATTGAAATTCATCATGAACTAGACGGGGTTGTTTTTGTAACAAAAACATATGTCTGCTCCCCCATAATTTATGAACCAACATGGCTGCAAGTTGCGCTCTGTGTGTTGTCGATATGGTGAGCATTTGTGCCAAATTATTTTAAAATCCCTCAAGCGGTTCAAGAGATATGGATTGGACACAAACTATAGTGCATATGACCTTCGGCCTCTAGGTTTTACCTTGAACTCGTGGCCATCAAGCCAGTAAGTAAGAACTGTCCCTCTTACCCTTATACCATGATGTCATTTGTCGGCTTCAGTGTCCAATTTGTAACTTTACTAAAAAAATTGGGGGGGGGGGGGGCTTGGGGGGGGGGGGGCGGCGGTGCAGGGGGGGGGGGGCTTGGGGGGGGGGCGGCGGTGCAGGTATACTGTATATGAATGAGGGCACAATCTTTTAATCTTTTTCTGTATATGAATGAGGGCACAATAGCAGGGTTAATAACAATTGCAGCGGTTAGCTGTTCTATTTTTATCAGTTGTCTCTGTCAGTATTAACTTCAGTCGCAGCAGTAACCAGACAATTGTGCCTGACATCATTTTATACACAGCTACGACCCTGAAAGTTGTGTTACCCCACAGGTACCGGTTTAAAAAAAAAAGAAAAAAAAAAAAGAAAAAAGTTATATTCTATTAAATACTGTATTTAATAGAATATAACTTCTTTTTTTTTTTTTTTTTTTTTTTTTTTTAAACCGGTACCTGTGGGTTACCCTATCGTCATTGAGTCTCTCAGTTTCAGGAAACATACTTTTTTCTGGTCATCTGAAAAGCTAAATCTTAATCAATACCCATATATTTGATTAAATAAGCATACCATGAAACGGCACTCATGTTGAATCTTACAATCTGTGTCACAGATATCAGTTTTTAAAAAGATCGTTCCACTGTGATGATTTCGAAGTTTTAATTAGTTTTAATTTTCCCGCGTTTACAGAGTTGCCGTTCCTGATTATATTTACTTTCGTTTTCAATGTGAAAAATAAATAATAAAAGTAATAATATCAATTACATTTGACATAATATATTGATATTTCTTGTGTTTACCTTATTAAATCTTATTATTATCTTATTATAATCTTATTATAATAATTTATAATTACCTTTCAAAAAGTTGATCCAATTCATTTTATCCAATCAGATGTCGGCTTCCAAACGAATATTTATGCGGACTAGCTATCCTTCAAATTCAATGCAAATGGCGTCCTGTGAAACTTAGATTCTTGAAGCCGTTGTAAACTTGTGTTGTGATCGTCGGAAAGGTACTTGGACATTATTTACTGCGCGGAAAAAGACATATTGTGCGTGAGGAATAGTGCCGATGAGTTTTTGTGTTCGCGGTAGCTTCTGCAAAGGCTAAACGGCGGTCAACCAGGGTCTATATAGGCGAATAGTACGGACGTCCTTAGAGTTGATATTTAAAAACAGGTACGTTTTCTGTGTTTTTCGAGCACCAGCGCTTTTCTTATGCGGTGTGGACATATAAAAGTGTATGTTATTGGAAAGATAATTTATTGCGGAGTTGATTGCAGCATATGCCAGCTCTGTGGGACTTCAAAAACTAACACTGCAGCTGTTGTTCTGAGATGCATGCCTATATTCTGGGATTGTATCGATGCTGACCTTGAGTATGTAATATAATATAAGACTTTTTTTTTTTTTTTTTTTTTAAACCGGTATCTGTGAGTGTGTGTATTTTACGAAATATGTCACCGCAAGCTTTCTAAACAGTATTACAGTGATTATACGATTTATTTCGTCTTCAATTCAGGTACATGGTATTTCTCACTTTTAGTATATGTCATCTTCCATGTATGCCGTTTATTCCGTAATAACATTTGCAGGGTTGAAAGATTTCCATAACAACCAAGTAATCCGAATGGTATAGCGATAAAGTTAAAAGCTATCCGAATGTAACATTATTGTAATGTGATTTATAGGTTAGCCGAATGACAGAATTTAGAGGTCAAAACTTTAGCCCCAATTGGGGCTAAACCAGGATATTGCCATTTTTAAGTTCATTCATAAGCGTGTACTACACTATTGTTATAGTGTAAGGTAGCGCGTTGAAAATAAATAGGAGAATGTATATAAGCTTGCTGCTCTCTCTCGCTCCATGAATGAATAGTGACGTAGAAACACTTCTTGCTAGTAGGGTTTCAAAATAGATTTGTTTTTGAAAGCATACACACATATACATCCACACAATATCTACATACATACATACATACATACATACATACATACATACATACATACATACATACATACATACATACATGCATGTACATACACACATAACGTTACACATATAATAATTGTGTATTTGTCTGGTGTTGTCACCATTCAGCACATGTTAGGCCATATATAAAGGTCAATATTTTTTTATTTTTTTTTATTTTTTTATATTATCTATGTTTTTAGAAAGATTTTATAATAAAATTGACAAAGCGGGCTAGTGCTTTCAGTTCTTTTAATGATTGTGTGTTCATAATTTGTTGATATTTAAGAATGTTTGGATTTGTATAAAAATATGTTTTCATGTACTTTTTACGTTCATTATTGAAATGATTGCAGACAAGAAGGTAATGGTATTCATCACCAATATCATTATAATCACACAATGTACATTTTCTTTCATTATAGTCTACAGAGTTCCATCGACCAGTTTCAATTGGTAGGCGATGATTACCAGTGCGGAATTTTGCCAAAGGGATAAACATCGATTTGTCAAGTTTCAAGAAATAATTTTCTAGTGATACAGTTTCTTTGAAAGCTGAGTAATTTAGTCCTTTGGTTGAGTTTTGTAACGATTCGTGCCAGTTTTGTTTAAATTGATCGATTAATGTTAGTTTAATTATTTTGCTCACATTTTTAAGGCGAAGATTGTTCTGCATAATCCAAATATCGCGTCTTCCCGTCTCATTTAATATATTTTCAATTGCTTGTGTCCATTTAGATTTAAAGTTTGGTCGATTAACCAAGATTTTGTATAGTTGCATTGATAATTTACTTTCTTTTCCAATTATAAGGTTGTTCCAGAAGCTTAGCATTCTACTTTTTACTGTAATTTCAATTGGATGTCTATCTAATTCAGCATAAATCATATAATTTGGTGTACTTTTCTTAGCATTTAAAATTCTTTTCAGGAAACCAAGATGGATTTTTTCCAGGATTTGCAGGTTTTCGTAACCCCATATTTCACAGGCGTATGTCATGATAGGAAGAACGGTGTGGTCAAAAAGTTTGAGCTGTAGGTCAATGGGGAGATGGAGATTATTAACACGGGAATATAGAAGATGGAGGGCTTTTTGTGCTTGTTGCGATATGTGTTTTCCGGCATTTAGGAAACTTCCGGATTTAGAAAAGAATGAACCAAGATATTTATAGCTATCAACAATTTCTAACACAGTGCCATCTATTTTGAAATTAGTTTTTTTTGACACTGAACCAAAGATCACAACTTTGGTTTTATCAATGTTTATGTCAAGTTTTCATTCTTTGCAATATTCAGAAAATCTATTGAGACATTGTTGCATAGATTCTTCATTGTCAGTAACGATAATTGTGTCATCGGCTAGAGTAATACGATTATTTTTAGAAAAATATTAAGCTGTTCAGTATAATTTTGGAGATGGATTCCCATATTTCCATTATCAGTCAGAAAATCTTCTAAGTCATTGAGATATATGGAGAACAAGACTGGGGAAAGGTTTTCACCTTGTCTTACTCCTTGATCGCAGTCAAAAAAGGGAAATAATTCATTATTTTTTGAAACACTTGATTTAATGTTATTATACATACTTTTAATTACGCCAAAACAATTGCCTGTTATACCATTTTTGATAAGTTTTCGGAAGAGACCTATGCGCCAGACTGTGTCGAACGCTTTAGAGAAATCGATAAATGTAGTGAATATTTTTTTTTTATGAAATCTTAGAAGATCTATTACAGAAGTGAGGGTGAATATATGATCTAGTGTTGAGTATTTTTGTCTAAAGCCTGCTTGATTTTCTTTTAAAATAGTATCATTATCCAAGAAGCATGGCAGTCTATTATTAAGAACCGCTGTGAATAATTTGCCAAGGCAACTTAGGAGGGTTATGGGGCTATAATTGTTCGGTTCTTTGACATCGCCCTTGTTCTTATATATTGGTATTATAATTCCTTCTAACCACTGTCTAGGAATACAGCCAGTGTCGAGAATATCATTGAACAGTTTGACATAGATGGGTAGCATTTGTACTTTAGTTGATTTTATATATTCATTGATTATCATATCGGCTGCAGGGGATGTTGCGTTATGTAATTTGACAATGCTTTTTTCAATTTCCACTAAGGTGAGAGGCATATTAAGACAGTTTTCATTATCATTTATATCTGGGTATTTTAGTTCGTCATCAAGCTCATTTTCTGTTTTGGAATTAATGTCTTTGAAGAAGTCATATACTTTTTGTATATCCGGGCTCTCGACAGGTTTATTAGTACGTTTGAGTTTATTTAAGTATTTCCAGTACTCTTTTGGACTGTGTTTATTTAGTTGTCGAAGACGAGTTCCATTGTTTTTATTATATTTGTTAATGTGTTTGTTCATAGTATTTTTGTAGTTTTTACAGGTCGATTTCATTGCAATTTTATTATTTTCAGATGGGTATTTGCAGTACCTCCTCCTTGCTTTAGTATACATTTTCTTAGCATGTTTACATGCATTACCATACCGGGTTTTTTTATTTGCATTTACATTTGTTTTATAATGTTTTTTTTGTGTCAATGAAACCTTTGCACTGTTTAGAAATACATTATTTATTTTGTTTACTATAGTATCAAAATATTCTTGATTCTTGCTGATGAGTGGAGTGGTGCTTATCTGTTCTTGAATGTATAATAACTCTTCTGAACTCAGATTATTTAAAAAAGTGGCAACCTTTTCAGGTTCCCAATTAAATGATAGTTGCGTGGTGCAGTTGTGTTGCGTATCCTGATTTTGTGGTATGTATGCATCTAAAGAGAAAAAACAGTAATGTGTGACCATCGGAATGAAGTTCGTCTAATTGACGTATATCAAAATCACATAGCATGCTATATGCAGATAGGGAGGAGATGACGTAGTCAATTAAAGAGAGTCCACGGAATGTCATTTCCCCTACATCTTTATCTTTTCCAAATCTGCCATTTAGAATTACCAAGTTGTTGTTTTTGCATATATCGATGAGCTTATACCCATGGTTATTCTTTTTTTTATCATGTGATGATCATTCAAGCTTAATATTTAGCGATTCCATGGCTGCCTTTTGATCAAAGAAGTATTGTGTTTCTTGATCAAAATCAAAGAGGTCAGATAAAAACGTGTCTACTGTCGTATAGTCTATCAATGTTGAAGTTTGGGCATTGAAGTCGCCGGCGAGAAATATGTTTGGGAACGTTGAACACATTGAGGTTATTTCGGACTCTAAAAGTTCAAACTCGTCATTATTAAAGAAGCGTGACTGGGAGGGCGGGATACATATAACGCCAAAGATTACGCCACTGTCTGTATTTAAAATAGATTTGGACAAGTTCAGCCACAGAACATATTCCGAGTCTGATTCAATTAACTCAATATATGGAGAAATATCGTTTCTTACAAAAGCACCTATTCCGCCCGATTTGCGATAGTATTTCTGTTTACGGGGTTTACTAATGAAGGCATAGCTATTTAGATCAATATTATCATACCTATCAAGGTGGGTTTCAGTTACAAAGAACATATTATACTTACGAACTAGGCATTGGAATTCAGGAAAATTTGATTTTCTTATTAGTCCACAAACATTAAGTAGTCCAATTTTATTTTTTTATTGTCGCTAACACGGGGTTCTTTCCCCTTTATTTCCTATTTTTCAGGTTTTTCACCACTACTGGCCGGGCCAGAGTCTATACTGGGATCACCAAGTGTCTGTTTCCGTCGTGTCTCGTCGAGCTGTACCATGGCTTGACTATAGACGTCCGCTGCGTCGTCGGTATCTAAATATATTTAAACACATCCTTCCAGCTTAGATCAAACATCTTGGAACTGATGCAAATGTATTGCTTATAATAAACTTCGCAGGGCTGTTCCTTCATTGGGTGGGTTTAAAATTTCATTGAGGGAATGTGCAGTTTGTTGACCGATCATGTTATTAAGTTTCTTGACAAATAAACAATGTTTAAAGCTGCGGGGGTATCAGTTGCAGTTTAGCTCAGAATGACCCATCTACGATGATGTGTTGTAGAATAATAAGTGACATATTTAATTAAGATTAATGACTAACGTACATATTTGTGTAATTTTGTGTCCGCAAAACTAATTTAAACATCCTGAAATTCCGGATTTGGGAAGCCTGCATATCTTCAAAGGGAAGTAACAATATTATACTTTATACGTAATTTAATGAACGTGTTGTCTCCCTTCGATACTTAGTTATTTAGCAAGTCGTTCGCTATTTATAGAAGTCAAGTATAAAAAATCCAGTCTCGTTCCCCAACATTTTTTTATAATCAAGCCATCTTGTATAATTATATGCGCGCGCATCCCCGCGTGACGATGTTTACAAATTAAATGCACATTTGAGTCCGCGGTTAGTTTTACGGTCAATATTTACTTTTTGGTGTATTTTTTCTTGTTTTTGTATTTAGTTTAAGCGCTTATGCATTTCTGATAACACATACTGAAAATTTCCCATAAAAAAAAAGTTATAACAGAATGACGGCTATTGCTTCTCTGCCCTGGATTTTTTCGAAAAATGCTATTTTCTGCCTTGTGAACACTCTAGCATCTTCATTTATTATTTGATCTTTACAAAACTTGCACAGATTGTTAATACTAATAAAAACTTGGACAAGTTCGAAAACCAGCTAAAGTGGGTCAGTAACAACAGAGTCGCGGCTTTTTCAAAACAAATATTTTTTTCCCAACTTTGAGAAGAAAATTCCCAACTGAAAAAAGAACAAAAAAGAACACTGAAAAGTAGCAAAAATGTGACAAGAATTGAATATGAAATGCTTTTAAATGCCTCTGTTGATATTGTTGTACTGTTAACAGTATGAAAGATATAATTATGAAATAAATGCTTGACTGTTTTGTTTCCCAATTTTATGAAAAATCGCGCTAAAATTCCCTAAAATGTTTGAGGGTTACATGGGTTATGTTCCCAAAATTTAGAAAAAAAGCACTGCAGAGTTATAGCACTTGTTTTTATCTGAAAAACGCCATTTTCTGCCTTGTGAATACACTATCACCTTCATTAATTATTTGATCTTTTCATCGATTATATTTGATCTTTATCAAATTTTAACTTGCACATTTTGTTAATATCAATGAAAACTAGGGCAAGTTCGAAAACCAGCCAAATCGGATCAGTAACACTGCAATGCTGTATTTTGCCTCATTTAAGACAATTTTAGCCAGATTTTAATTAAACTTTGCAGGGATGATCAGTACCAAATATAGTTATGTACATGTATATCGTCACTGTGTTCCAGTTGAATGATCTTTGGCAGAATTATGGCCCTTTAAAGGTTTTAATACACACACGTTGTCTGGACTTTTAGTTCCTGAACCCCTAGCCGGATTTCAGCGAAACTTTGCAGGGATGATCAGTACCAGGCCTTGTGGTGCATATCATCACTATGGTTTGCTTGAATGATTTTTGGCTGAGTTACGGCCCTTTAAATGTTTTACTACACAAACATTATCTGGACTATTTCTCTTAAACCCTTGGCTGGATTTCAATTAAACTTTGTAGGGATGATCAATACCAAGCCTAGTTATGCATGTCATCGCCGTATTTCGATTGAAAGATGTTTGGCTGAGTTTTGGCTCTTTAAAGGTTTTAAACATTGTGTAGGGAGAACCCCTGACCGGATTTCAGTGAAACTTTGCAGGGATGATCAGTACCAGGCCTAGTACAGTTGTGCATGTCATCGCCGTGTTCCGGTTTAATGATTTATTTGGAGTTATAGCCCTTTAAACGTTTTGATACACAAACTTTATCTGGACTAGATTGTTCTGAACTCCTGGCCGAATTTGAAAGAATTTTGGAAGGGATGAGGAGTACTAGTTGCGCCTATCATCGCGGTGTTCTGGTTGAATGAGTTATGGCCTAATATACACAAACTTTATACTGACAATTTTTCCTGAACCCCTGGCTGAATTTCAGTGAAACTTGGCAGGAATGATCAGTACCAAGCCTAGTTGCGCATGTTGTTGTCGTGTTTCACATCAAATATTCCATATAGCCAGTAGAGCGATACAGGCCCTCTTGGGCCTCTTGTTTACGGGAATTTTCTTGGCCAAACAGGTAAAAATGGGGCCTAATATCGGTCCGGCGGTCCCTGTTTATGAAGGAAAGAAAGCCTTGTTACTAGACCACTGGTCTAGTAGGACCACTGGTCTAGTAGGTGCTTGTCTAGAAGGTTGGCAAAATTACTAGCCCACATAAAAATGTACTAGCCCTAGGGCTGACTATTGAAGGGACAATTGACTATTGCAATAGTATTGCTATTGCTGAATGTACAATTGCAATACTATTACTTTTGTGATATACTGTTGCAATATTGTAAAATATGAAATGTGTATGAAATTATTAAAGCTTAATCAGGGGAAACACATTTTATTAATTATTTGAATAATATGAACTATAATAACACAACTGCAATGCGTTGTTACATAGTTAGCTGTGTTATTATAGTTCTTTGATATACCCGAAATTTGCCCAAATATGGGCCTTTGCATTCATATTTGTTACAATTTCGAACTCGCTAGCGGTAGCGGCCATATTTCTTGTTATGTGACGTATCTGTAACTACTAAAAGACTGGATTCAAAATTACACGGGACAGACGGAAAGCAGTCCAATAAATACACTCAGTACATTTGAAAACGCCACACTTGGTAGTTTTTAGCTCGACTATTCGAAGAATAAGAGAGCTTATGTAATCACGTCGGCGTTGGCGTCGGCGTCCCACATCAAGGTTTGCATGTAAGCTGTGTTTACAAGTCTATATATCTTACATTTCTTATCCAAGCACAACCAAATTTAGACATCGGCTTCCTTATAACATTATCTTATGGGCTGCATAAGCAATTTTAGTTCCTGTAACCCATGGGCTCCAAATTATAATAGCCCATAAAATGTGTCCCATTTCACATCAAATTTTGCGTGTAAGCTGTGTTTACAAGTCTATATCTCTTACATATCTTACCCTAGCATAACCAAATTTGGCCTTGAGCTTCCTTATAGCAATATCTTAAGGGCTGCGTACATGTAAGTAATTTTGGTTCCTGTAACCCCTGGGCTCCCATGGAACCCTGATTCTGATGTGTCTTATTTCACATTTCACATCAAATTTTGCGTGTAAGCTGTGTCTCCGGGGTCTATATCTCTTACATTTCTTGTTCTAGCTGAACTAAATTTGGAAATTGGTTTCCGTATAGTATGTTGTAAATGGTTGCGTAATTTTGTCTTCTGCAAATTCTGGGCTCCCATGGAACCCAAATTGTGATGGCCCATAAAATTTGTAATAAAGGCAGATCTAGGTTTGCATATAAGCATGAATATATCTATAATTTTGGTTTGGGATTTCTTATAGCATTATGCATCTTATTCATACTTCACCCATATTCGGGCTCGGGCTCCCTCCTCCACCCGTAGCCCACACTCCCTACATCCCTCCACTTTTTTATTTTTATTTATTTTTTACATATTTCTGTGTTGTTTTATTCAATTATTACACATAGCTTCTTACACATATATGTTGCCCACTCCCCACCACCCTCGCCTCTGCCCCCTCACACACCCCCCACTCGAAACTCATTTTGTTTTGTTTTAATTTTTACATATTTCTGTGTTGTTTTAGTCAATTCTTACACATAGCTTCTTACACATATATGTTGCCCCCTCCCCACTACCCCCGCCTCTCCCCCTCACCACCGCCTCTCCCCCCTCACCCCCACCCCACTCGAAACTCAAATATGTTTTGTATTTTTTTTATTTTTTTTTACCTATTTCTGTGTTGTTTTTGTCAATTCTTACACATGTTGACCCTCCACCCACACTGGAAACTGAAATATTTTTTTTATTTTATTTTTTTACATATTTCTGTGTTGTTTTGGTCAATTCTTACATAGCTTCTTAGTATCGCGATACTATCGTGATACTATATGCCCGATACGATTCAGTATCACGATATTTGATCATATTGATTTTCACATGTATTTTTACTATTTTATAGACTATTATAAGAAATCCATATAGATCAATAAATAAAAGGATGTCCGCTTTGTTGTTCATGTTTTATTCCGTAACCAGAACACATTTTAGCAAACACGTAACAAAATAACTGAAACAATATGAACATATTCATAATAAACTGTATGAACCAGGTTCATTTTAAAATGTCCAATGCAAAAAAATTTGACTATAGGTGATAAAGTCAAGACTATACTTCAGGTGATACAGTCAAGACTAGACTTCAGGTGATACAGTGACAGTCAAGACTAGACTTCAACATCATCTGTGGGAGTATTTTTCACCCAAACCAAAGCATGCAGGTTACCTTAGTATTTCAAACAAAGCGTTCATTTCATGTTCTTGTTAAAAAAAACAAGGTAATCTACATGCTTTGGTTTGAGTGATGCACGCCTATCGTTTACGACCTGCGCGGCCTTTGAAAACACTCTGACGTTCCGGGTATGCACACATGATATTTGGCAACGATAGACAACAGTGGGTATTTTAATTCATTGGTTTTCCACCAGAGTAAAGGATTACTGGAAAGAGGCAACATAGGCTCAGACTTATACATCAGTAGCTCATAATTTGCCCTTTCTATGGCAGGTTTTGCAGGTTCAACTTTGGTTATAAATGTATCTGGGAATAAGTCTTCCAAGGCACATGCTGCAGGTTTAACATCTGACTGATCCAGGACCATGGGCTCGGATGCTGTTAGGGTCACGGGGGCAATGGCTGGCGCAGTAGCTGCTGTCTCAATGGTTGGCAATGCAGGAAGCTCGGGAAGGACAGGAACTGCCGGTAGTTCTAACTTCACCTTAATCTGAAAATATCATAAGACCTTGCACTGGAAAAAGTTTCAGTTTACACACAAATCGTTAAATATATATATTTCAAGAAAAGGATGGAAATGTAATCAAAGAATCTAGCAAGGAATTTGTGGTATTTAAGTCAAAGTAATCAGCTATAATCAGTAATAATACGCCCGTGGACAGTGGAGCATGTGGAATTGTGAATGCGGGTACGCTACTCCCACAGCAGTACACAGGAGCCATTCATCAAATAATGAAAAGGTAACTTTAAGGATGTAAGATTATGATAATTACCTCAGTACTTCTAAAAGCTGCTTCTCCTGCTACCTTGGAGTAAACAGCCATTCTCTGTTCGTCAGAAGAAAACGGGAGTGATTTAAATCGGGGATCTAATGCTGATACCAGGGTTAAGTACTTCAGCTGATCGTTGTACCTGAAAATTTAGATACATCTTTTAATTAATTTTCCAAGCAATGAGTGTTTTTATTCTAAATCAGGACTGAAAATATATTAAAGCTCTGCCATATCAAATGTATTTAAAAAAAATGAACATTTCAGCACAGCATAAACAAATAGTTAATAATTTCAATAACCGCTTTCCATTTTAAAGGACATAACACAAAATCATCTTTTTGCAAAACCCAAGTTCAAAAAATAACTGTCAATAACAATGAAGCAGATTTTACAAGATCTTATTTTTTATTAAGGTCAGTATAGAAAGCTGCTTTTAGATCCCTGATTAGTGGTTTGTCCCCCTCTCGGACACTCATAGCTGTAAGCAACTGGCGGTACAAAGGATATATCGGAGATATAGTACGTGTTTGCTCAGAGCAGAGGATGGTCGTTGCTGTTTTAACAGGCTTGAGGACAGTAACAATGTCCTCGGCAACAAAGACATCCTCCTCGCTAACATTAGCAATGTCCTTCTCAAATTGTCTCACCTCCTTGCTCATAAGTGTGGCTACTATGGCTGGCTGCTGCTCCAAACATCGTTCTAACATGTCAAATGAAGAGTTCCATCTTGTGACAACATCATTAATAAGTTTATGGTTTGGGATTTCCAACAAAGTTTGTTTAGACTTCAGTACTTCTGATGCCGTGGAACTCCTGTGAAAGAACCTGACAATGCTTTTGACACGTCCAAGAAGTCGACTGACTTAGTTTACAGCCAGTGCTCGGTGGGATGCTGAATTCAAGGTATGGGCTAAACATTTAATAGTAATGACATACCCACACTCAGAGGCTGCTACAGTCATATTATTGGCATTATCACTAACTAGAGCTGGTTCCTTTGATTCGAATCCCCATTCCTTGCCAGCCTCTTTCAGGACATTAGCAATGTTTTCACCAGTATGCGATTCTTGTAAGATACGTGTTTGTAGCACGACATTACACAGTTCCCAGGTGACATCAATGTAGTGCCCTGTTATTGTTATGTAGCTCTGAGTTTCTCTTGATGTCCACCCAACCGTAGTAATTGCCACTCTTGTTGCTTTTTGTATTTCAGACAACACATCTAGTTTCATTTTCTTGTACTTATTAGGTATCATTTCATCTGAGAAATACTTCCTATTGGGCATGGTATATCTGGGTTCCAGAACATTTATCAGCTTCCTAAACTTTTGATTTTCCACGATGGAATATGGTAGCATGCAGTCAACTATAAAATCACATATTGCTTCAGTTATTTCCTCACTTTTTGCTGAATTCTTCGAACATTTTGCTTTGAATGATTCCTGAAGAGCCGCTTGCTTTGGCTTTATACATGCCGCTGTTGAAGGGGAGGTAACTGTCAGGGGCTCCGAAAAGATTAGCGGATGATGGCGTTTTATTTGGGCCGACATATTTGTCGTATTTCCGCAATATTTCAATGTCATCTTACAGCAGAGACACATTACTTTGATTTGTCTCCTCGGACCAAACCAAAATGCTTCTATACAACGGATTTAAATGTTGCCAGAGCACGCTCAAACTCGGGCTCAGCATCCATCTTGCCGTTTCTATGCGACTATATTAATGGGGGTAAAAGCTGGACATTTGTATATACGATAAGCTTTTTCACAAATTATATTAGTATAAATATACTTATCACCTACATCGTTTTGCTTCATATTTTATCAATTTTGGGTTCGATAATCTCCGTACTAGTGCACCTGCTAGTTTCTTTTATTCGGTACACGGTACAGAACGGCTTTTAACACCAACCACGCGAGTAGCTACATGCGAGCTATGCCGCTTAAAAACTAAACAAAAGAACGCACACATCTTTAATTTTCTATTTTGAATTTTGATGCTTGACTTGTTTTATTTCATGCATATTTTTTCGAAGATTTCAGTATCCTACTACTACTGCGTACTTTGACTCTGTGTGAGTTTTATATGTTTACATTGTCTTTGATATAAAAGCTATAAGCGGCACGATCATTTGTTTTGTTCTGTCCCTAAATTTTGAAGATAAAAGCCTCGCCGATTTTGTCTGTTTATATACTATTATACATCGTTTAGTATCGATTCTCGAGGTCAGAATCGCGATTCAGTATCGTAGGACCAAAACAGACGATTTGCTGATGCATCGACGAAATCGACCCCGCGCCTCCCCACCCACCCCATGCCACCCTCAAAACTCATTTTTTTTTTTTTTTTTTTACATATTTCTGTGTTGTTTTTGTCAATTCTTACACATAACTTCTTACACACATATATGTTGCCTCCTATCCACCACCCCCGCCTCTCCCCCTGACTGCCACACTCCCCCCACCCACCCACTTGAAACTCAATTATTTTAGTTTACATATTTCTTTGTTGTTTTTGTCAACTCTTATACATGTTGCACCCCCCCTACCCCCCCCCCCCCCCCCCCACTCGAAATTGAAATATTTTTTTTTTTTTTTTTTTTTTTACATATTTCTATGTTGTTTTGGTCAGTTCTTACATAGCTTCTTACACATATATATTGCCCCCTCCCCCAACCCCCGCCTCCCCACCCACCCCATGCCACCCTCAATTTTTTTTAGTTTTTAGCTCCACTGATCAGAGATCAGCAGAGCTTATGCCGTGGTGCGGTGTCCGTCGTCCGTCCGTAAACTTTTTTTGTAGCGACTACTCCTCTGAAACTACTGAATGGATTTTCATGAAACTTTCCAGAAATGTTGCCCATGAAGTCTAGTTGATCCTAGCAAAAATCCAAGATGGCCGCCAAATTTAAAAATAGATTTTTAAAAAACAAGTTTGTAGCGAATACTTCTTGAAAATTCTAAGTGACATTGATATTGGACTTTTTCTAAAATGATCAGCATGACACGATGTTGGTCCTTGTCGAAAATCGTCTTGTTTCGACGTTAAACATGACTGCCAGCGGCCATTTTTGTTTACATAGAGTTATTTATTAAAAACTTGTAGCGACTACTCCTCTGAAACTACTCGACGGATTTCCATATAAAACTTCACAGGAATGTTGCTCTTTATGTCTAAATGATCCTAGCAACATTTCAGGTTGGTCGGAAATTCAGGATGGCCGCCACAGCTAAAAATAGATTTTCAAAAAACAAGTTTGTAGCGAGAACTTCTTGAAAACTATAAGTGATATTGATATGCGTCTTTTCCTAAAATGATCTGTATGACATGATGTTGATCCTTGTCGAAAATTATTTTGCTTCGACGTTAAAAATGGCTGCCAGTGGCCAGCTTTTTTTTTACATAGAGTTATATAATGAAAATTTGTAGCGACTACTCCTCTGAAACTACTTGTCGGATTTTCATGAAATTTCACACGAATGTTGCTCTTGATGTCTAATTGATTCTAGCAAAACTTCAGATCGGCCGGACATTCAAGATGGCTGCCACGGCTAAAAATATATTTTCAAAAAACAAGTTTGTATCGACTACTTCTTGAAAACTATAAGTGATATCGATATGGGACTTTTTCTAGAAAGGGTTTTTCTCCTGTTGCTCTAGTTTCTTCCAAATCACTGAGTGCACATCGTACCTATACACAGGTAACAGTAATGTTTACAGAAAAAAAAGTTAGCTTCTTTCGGGGCTCGAACACAAAGCCTTCTGATTTCAAGTCCGGTGCTCTATCCACTGAACTACAACGCTACTTGAGAAAATAGTATACTAACTACCATTTATTATGAGGCAAAATAACAACATATTTAAACGCAACTAAAGATGGATCACTAAATATGTAGTCCATATTGTCGAAAGTGTAAATTAACATTGCCTGGTGTAATACTGTATGTTATTAATATGAAACTAATACTTCGCCTCAAATCAACCAAATCTCGACTTATTATTTAGCGCTTGATGCTTGTATGCGCGCGATTGTTATTACCTAATGCCTATTTAGTGTTAAATAAATAGCAGTGGTCTAGTGGTTCAGCGTACAACTTTCAAAACTTACAAGTGCAAGGCTGTGGTTCAAATCCCATTCCGGGAACTGTTTTTTTAATCACATATATTTTGGAGCCGAATATTTATCGATGTTACCTGTACGGAGGCTAAATCAAAATGTGAATTTTTACGCATCGATTTCTCCTTATATACCGACTTTTGGGGTCTTCGTCGATTTGAAACTACTTCACACGTGACTCATTCATATTCATGAGTTATTACCAGTTAAAATAGGGCGTGTACAGCTTTAAGTAATAATATCCACTTAAGTTGTTTATGAATACGGGCCCAGAACCACAAGTCTACAGTTTCTGATCAAATGTGGCTGATTATTGAATATGTTCTGACTGTCATTGATATAAACACTATGACGAAGTTTGGTAAATGTCACATTAAACATGAATGAGTTAGCTAAGGCAATTATAGCATTTCGAATGTCTGGTTGAATATGTTGTCCAAGATCTTATTGCAACACACATTCTGTTACAGTTTGGTTAAGACCATATGCAAAATTAAATTGTTTTTGCGTCAGCAAGACCAAATAATACCATGTTTGAAATTCAAGGGCCATAACTCAGCTTTTCGATATTGAATCTGACTGGTTGAAAAATAACTCGTCAGAGATATTGTGGATATATAACTACTGTGTACGTTTAGTTAAGATCGAATGATAACTGGAGGGGCACTGTGACCACCAAAATAAAAAGTTAACGGACGACGGACGGAAGGACGACAGACTGAACGCGTCATACTAAAAGCGCATCTTGCCTTCGGCCAGTAGAGCTTAGATCACTAAACAAAAACAATTGTGTTTAGCATGTCTTTGTGAACTGTTTCATTTATGAATCTGTCAAATTTCCTCAAAAGTGTTTTAATCAATAGACGTAGCCAGTGAGGGTTGGATTTGTTGCTGGATATTAATTATAGCATTACGCATTGTGTTGACGACCCGGCACCGCAGACTGTTGAATACTGACTCGATATTAGGCTGACTGCTTAAGATAGATTTACTGAGGCACGCCAGTGACTCGGAATATTAACTTAAAATTACTGCACTAATAAATAAAAACATCGGACTGTATTCTTTTTTCTTTTTCGATTTAGCTGATACAAGTGAAATTTATCATGTAAGATATACCCGCAAAACGATTACAGCAGGGCACTAGAAACCTACATTAAATTGCATTTCTTAGAACCCAAGTTGTAACTTTGGAGTAGCATGCACCCGAAACCTCGTCGAAGCTTACACCACTCATTTATTATTAAAGGGACACTCTTGAAGCAGTAATCGAGTAAGTAAGCAGATATTGAGCATAACCAAATAACTGTCTGACTTTTATTCAGAGAAATATATACATGAACACATGAGCATAGACACTAAGAAGTATGTAGTAATACATTCGTGAGTTTGGAAAAAAAAAAGCTTAAATTATTATTTGTAAATAAAGTGGGACCCACCGTATTTACCTTTTCTGCGATCACGTGACTTCCATTAGCGCATCAGGTTTTTACCATAGTATTTACTGCATAATATATATAGCCCGCTTAGCTCAGTTGGGAGCTATGTCGACCACTTTACATTCACTATTATTACCGCGAGTGTAATTTTAGTTTGGGCTGCGAGTTCAAACGCCCGAAATGGTTTCTCTTTTTTTTTGTACCGCGACTAAATTCCATCAAACAATCCTGCTTTAATTAGTAAATATTCAGTAATGTTTGGTGTGTAATGTTTGCGAACATAGTTAGTGTGTGTTTTATAAGCTAAATGTTACGGACAGTGTCCCTTTAACATTTCATCTCATATTAATCCAGTGTCATTTTTTACTTTAACCTGTTATATAATGAAATAAAAAATACAAACTGTGTGAGTTTTCAAGTTTTTTTTCTTTCTCTCCATATTCTACAATCACAGGTTTAAACGTATACTTGATGCAATATAAGCAACGATTTGTAATATGCAACAACTTGCTTTGAACTGTTAAATGATTATTATATTATTATTATTAACGATTTGCAAATATTAAAGTTCTGCAGAAAAACTAACAGGACGCAGCGAAGTTTAAAAAAAATAGATTACCGTGGATCTGCAATTCCTTCGAAATCCTGGCTACGCTCGTGTGCATCTTTAGTTTTATTTGCGACGGTGGTGAAATTGTAGAGTTTCCGCCTCACATACGAAATTTCGTTGGTTCATACCCCGGCCAAGACGTTCATAAAAATAGTACTAGTAGCTGCCTTGCTTGACGCTCAGTGCTAGAATATAAGAATCTTTTATGGGTATCCGGTGAAGATAGGAAAATCCAACCCGCGGTATAAGTGTTTTTATACGAACCGAGGCTCCGATTAAAACACTTATACCGAGGGTTGGAATTCCCTATCTGAATCGAATACCCATGATAGATTCTTTTTCTTGCATATCAGAGACATGTTGTGCGTTGACACCGCCAGCTAGAGTTTTGCATGTTTTCCTTCATACCGGATGTTGGTGCGCGCTTGGCTTATATTTACCCATAAATATAAGAATCTTTCATGAGTAACCGGTGAAGATAGGGAATCTCAACCCGAGGCATAATTAGAAATATCTAGCCCCTCTAAAATGACGGATATCCTTGTCCGGTATGCAAGAAAAGACTTTCCACCTCCCATGTAAAGTGGATAGCCCTTTCTTGCATACCGGACAAGAATATCCGTCATTTTTACTGAGGCCAGATTATAAGAATCTTTCATGGGTATCCGGTGAAGATAGGGAATTCCAACCCGAGGTATGTGTTTTTATCGGAACCGAGGCTCTGCCGAGGTTCCGATTAAATTTAGCATTGAGCTCACTGCTACAAGTTGTAGACCCCGTCTTGATATGAATGAACGACTGGGCAAAGTCACGTTAAATCCCATCACTCCTTGGGAATCTGTACTTTGCGAGAGCAGGTTAGTGCATAGTACGAAAGGTTAGAGCAATGACAGTTAGAAAACTCAGACAATTTTAAACACAAAAATTATACTTGGAATTATTAAAGTAATACCCGACAATCATTCTTATCTTTCAGTTTCGTAAATTGTATTATTTATTTAAAGTTATTCCATTTCTTTGTAATAATTTGCATAAATTATGTATAAAATCATCAAAGTATCAACTTTGTGAAAACACAATTAGTAAAGCTGTATGGGTGATGTGAAAATCTTATAATATACATGTGCCAAATGAATTACAACTACTTAAACTAAAGCACTTAGAAACAATCTGCAATTTTGTTACTGTACGCTACGAAGTAGATGGGATCACCGTACCAAAAGTTAGGATTTACACCAATAGCTGTAGTACGAAAGATAGCGCTAACATGAATTGTATAAAAGCGACTGATTCTAATTCAGTGAATTCACTATCCTGTGCTCGCAAATTACGTGGTCTGAGTATTAACTTTCGTACCCCGTCTAACCCCTTCTCATAGAAGCGGAAACGGTGTTGGCTGGGGTATGAAATAAAACCTTATTTCGGCTTAAACATTTTGCATATTGTAAAATTAAAACATTTACGCATTTTTTCAGTAAAAAATGTTTTTAAACGTCTTTTATTGTCATAATATCCGTTATAAAATCCGGCTTATATAAGCTCTCCCATCGCTTAATGGAATTAAGGCGGCACCACGTAATGGACCCAGGAGTGTACCTAGTGTAATCCATAAGATATAATTATCACGCCGTTCATCATGCAGATGTTTACTTTTTCAGTGATAGTTTACTTATCTTTGCAGTTTGCTCCATTATCGAATTTTTTCAGTAAAAAATGTTTTTAAACGTGTTTTATTCTCATAATATCCGTTATAAAATCCGGCTAATATAAGCTTTCCCATCGCGTAATGGAATTAAGGCGGGACCACGTAATGGACCAGGAGTGTACCTAGTGTAATCCATAAGATATAATTATCAGCCGTTCATCATGCAGATGTTTACTTTTTCAGTGATAGTTTACTTGTCTTTGTAGTTTGCTCCATTATCGCATTTTTTCAGTAAAAAATGTTTTAAACGTGTTTTATTCTCATAATATCCGTTATAAAATCCGGCTAAAATAAGCTTTCCCATCGCTTAATGGAATTAAGGCGGGACCACGTAATGGACCCAGGTGTGAACCTAGTGTAATCCATAAGATATAATTATCAGCCGTTCATCATGCAGATGTTTACTTTTTCAGTGATAGTTTACTTGTCTTTGTAGTTTGCTCCATTATCGCATTTTTTTCAGTAAAAAATGTTTTAAACGTGTTTTATTCTCATAATATCCGTTATAAAATTCGGCTAATATAAGCTTTCCCATCGCCTAATGGAATTAAGGCGGGACCACGTAATGGACCCAGGAGTGTACGTAATTATCTCGCCGTTCATCATGCAGATGTTTACTTTTTCAGTGATAGTTTACTTGTCTTTGAAGTTTGCTCCATTAGTCTAAACTCTAGGTATGGATCTCTCAGGTAAAATACGAGAGTAAAGATGACCGAGGTAATTGTGATGAATGTTGATATATTTACTAAATGTGTATTAGACTGAGACCCCAACCAGACAAAAAAAAAAAGAAATATATCAAAGGAAACGCATCACATTATAGATGTAACACATTGTTTTATATATATGTTGTTTTTTTCATTGATAAAGACAAAAATTATAATAATAATAAAAAAATAAAATCCAATGTGTCATTCATAGCCATGCCTAGCCTCTGTTTTGCTCTGCAGTATGGCATATCAAGCAA
Organism: Cyrtodaria siliqua; assembly: GCA_037043455.1. Classification (NCBI taxonomy): domain Eukaryota; kingdom Metazoa; phylum Mollusca; class Bivalvia; order Adapedonta; family Hiatellidae; genus Cyrtodaria; species Cyrtodaria siliqua. The sequence continues at coordinate 106,800 of JAWPHD010005744.1, read as the reverse complement.
TGAAATTAGTGTCTCGATTAATTTATCCAGTATCATTTTGACGTTAAACCAGCTTGCATATAAATAAATGCAACTCTAAGTTTCCCTTTGTTCATCTTATTCTACCACAGGCTAAAGTATATTATTTTTGCAATATAATAATATGCGAAAAACAGTTGCGTTACACAATAGTTATAATTAATATTAAGATTAAACAAAATTAACAAGTTAAGTAGAAAAACGAACGGGAAGCCGTGTGTCCCTTTAAAATTGCATATATATCAATACATTCATTCAAAAATTGTGAAAGGAATATTAAACAAGGAATGTCAAAAATAAGTGACAAATGGCCCAGAAAAGGTTTTCTTATAGTAAAATTCCTTCAAATTTTCGAGTTATGGGAAAACGCAAAAATCTCTTTGTTGAAATGGAGAAATTAGAAGCAAACTGTAAGATAAAAGAGAGTATGTAATTTAGCTATCGTTAATTATCCCTAATTAAACGAAGATGTTCCCAGAGCAACATCGTATGAGGTATATGTTTCTCAAATAATTCGTTTTTCTAGAGCTTGTAGTACATAACATGTTTAAATAACAAAGCATTTCTTCTAAGAAGAAAAATGTTATCAATAGCGTTTTGCTAACATATATAAGACTTATAGAATGGACAAAAACTCAGTTTGAAAAACAAATGTTCGGCTGTTACATGGGAGGATTGATATTTTGTCTATATAACTTACAATATGCCATATATTATGCTGTTTTACTCATCCATTTCAATATCAAACATATTTCTGCAATATGGATGAATATTTTGATACATTGTTGGAGTTCTTTTTTTATTAAAAGAAAGGTATTTTTTATATTCACCATCTTATTTTAACGTAATTGTATAGGTTATCTTAAGTACAAAATGACAGATTTGCTGGCATTTATCACCATCCATGACGTCTTTGTCCTCAATCAGTTACATATATACGCAAATCGTCGGCAATACTTGATCTTCAGTCTGCTCACCGTTTATCATTAAGGACACGACTTCATCTGAGGTGAGTAATATTTCAATTAAAACTTGTCACTTTATTATTTTCAACTGTATTGTGTGGTTGTTTATCGCTTAGTATAGAATATGGTGGCATATTTCTGCCACGAGATAGCTAGATAATTATCATGATTATTTCGCGATAGTACCATGTATTTTTCGAGATAATAATGAATTTTCGCGAAAATCTTATAAAATGAGTAAGATAAAATTATCTCAAATTCTTTAAGTTATCATGTTAAATGCCACGCTAATGCCCACTTCTGCCATCATGATTCTGGTTTCTGGAGAATTATCACGTTACCCGTATTATGCTTTCTTCGAGATAGTAATTGAATTTTCACGAAAATCTCTGAGTTATCTTGTTAAATGCCGCGATACTACTGATCAAGATAGTTCTGGGTTCGCGATAAATACTGTTACTGAGTTAACTATAAATATTTACGCGACAGTAACGTGAATTTTCATGATAATTAGTCAGAATTATTACGAAAACAACATTTCAAATGTTAACTATTACGCTAACGTGATGACAGAAGTGGGAAGTATCGCAGCAAGTTTTGTTAGATAAAATTGTTGAAAATTAAAGAGAAAATGTAACATTATCGCGAAAAATACACGATAAATTTTCTAGCTATCTCGTGGCAGAAATATGCTACCATAAAAGAACGATATGTATTTACATCTTATTTTTTTGAAGGACAAGCCGAACAAATAACTTTTATACAAATGTCAATATCTCTTCATTGTGTTCAACATCTCGTTTTTGCAATAAGCTTTGATTAAAATATAAGTGTAAACTAGTACTATGTTTGTTAACATATTTTGACTGAAGGTTCTTTGAGCTTTGAAGTTGGAATTAAACGTAGGGTTTATTTGTTTAAATCGCAAATGACACGATATGTAAAGATTAATGCGGTTCAGATTACCACCGAGATAAGGAACTAACGAAAAGTGTTTATTTGGTGTTTATTTTTTAATATTTATCCTCGCCGTGTGACGTGAAGCCTTTTGAACGAGTTTTTCAATACAAGTTTACAAAACGAGGATGGGTTTTTATAGCTTCGGTGGCTGTAGAGTAATATAATGAAACATATTTTATAAAACCATAATATGATGTAGTGAGAGGCGTTTAGAGGACGCTATATATAACACCGATCATATTCTATGAACTTTCTCAATTTGCATGTGACCTTTACACAATATATCACGACAGGTAATACACAATATATCACGACAGGTAATACACAATATATCACTACAGGTAATACACAATATATCACTACAGGTAATACACACTATATCATTACAGGTAATACACAATATATCACTACAGGTAATACACAATATATCACTACAGGTAATACACAGTATATCACGACAGGTAATACACAATATATCACTACAGGAAATACACAATATATCACAACAGGTAATACACAATATATCACTACAGGTAATACACAATATATCACTACAGGTAATACACAATATATCACGACAGGTAATACACAATATATCACTACAGGTAATACACAATATATCACTACAGGTAATACACAATATATCACTACAGGTAATACACAATATATCACGACAGGTAATACACAATATATCAAGACAGGTAACACAATATATCACGACAGGTAATACACAATATATCACTACAGGTAATACACAATATATCACGACAGGTAATACACAATATATCACGACAGGTAATACACAATATATCACGACAGGTAATACACACTATATCACTACAGGTAATACACAATATATCACGACAGGTAATACACAATATATCACGACAGGTATATTATATATGTGTTGACACTTAGCAATTGCAATGAAATAGTGAATTTTACCAGTGGAATAAAAGTAGTATTTCTTTCGTGCGAAATATACGTTGCAGGAAACCAAATACTTTCCCATAGGCCACCGTGTGACCTGTCGGCTAATATCTAAAAAAACACTATATTTTCATTAAATTACCTAATGTTTCCATCATAAAGCATTTGAAAGCACGTAAAACGAACCTCGAGCACTGTACACAAGTCTCTGCTTACAAACTGTATAGAATCCCAATGAAGATTGACATAAATTTTCATTGGAGCTTTCATTTTCAAAAACATTAAAAAGAAATGTTTTGTTCAATTCAGTCAGCTTGCTGATGGGGGATTATTGTACACACAGTCTATGCCAGGAATGGTTGTGGTACATTTATGGCCATCAGTGCTTTTTTTCAGTTTGAGAACATAACACATACCATAACAATCGGGAATTTAGCGCGACTTTTCATAAAATTGGGGAAATATACAGTAAAACATTCATTTAATAATTTTATATTTAATATTGTTTTCAGTTCACTAAGGTCAACAGAGGCATTTCGTTCTCAATATTTGTCACACTAACGCTTCTTTTTTCCTTTCAATTGAAGATTTTGTGTCAAAATCGGGGGAAAATGTATGTTTTGGCAGTAGGAATATAACCCTATAACGGCTATAAAAACAGGGGAAAAACAACCAACATTTTATTGGGACCTCGTTTTTAAATCTTACCAAAAAGGCATTTATAATAGTAATCATTTTCACAAATGATCGCATTAATGCACATATTAAACATATTTACAAACAAAACGACGAACATTCTTTTATACTTGGCGGGGATTTCAATACAGTTTTAGATATAAAACTGGACACAAGAAACGGCAAACAAGACACGCATAAAAATGTAGGAGAACATTAACTAAATTATTAATGCAAATAATCTTGTTGATATTTGAAGACTTTTTAACCCACAAAGTTTCAATATGCAAGGCATTCAAATACTAATCCACCCATTTCTAGTAGGTTAGACTTCTTTTTAATATCTGACAATCTAGTAAATTATTCAAATAAAAGTGTCATAAAACCCGGTTGTAAATCGGATTACTCTATTACTATCATAAGCGTTGACTTCGAAAAATAAAGGACCTGGATACTTTAAGATAAAGAACATTTAATTTTATTAAATACAATAGTGAATGCCAAAGTGTTATAAGAAATAATATTCAACACATTGCGGAAATAAACAAAGATTCAAACCCGAATACTTTATGGGATATACTTAAAAGCACAATTAGAAATGAAACAATAAAATATGCTACAACTAAAGAAAATATCGCGATGAAGAGAGTCAATTGATACTAGATATACAAAACATAGAACACTAACTTCAAACTGTACAAAATAATAATGACATGGTAAACGCTAAAATCGAATTGAGAGTAAGAAACAAGAAATGAATGAACTGATAGATACAAAATTAAAAGGAATAATACAGTACAGGCGCAGCCTTGATATTTTCCACAGACCTAATAATATGTCTGTGTATTTTCATACATCTATTAAATATTTGGTAACGCATGGCAACGAAAAGCAGTACGTCATCTTTCGGCAACGTAAAAAAAAAATGAAATGCCCGCCATTTTGGATTTTTTAAAACACATATTTCGGAAGATTGTGACAATTTTCGATGATGAAATTTCAGTTCCGCTTTAAGTTTCGTGATTTTCGACTGTACCGACATTTTTTTAGAAGCTTTACTGCGTGAGAAATGCGGATCCGCCCATATAATATTTCGAAGCGAGGGGCGATAACTCGTAAGAGATGCCATTTTTAGAATACGTTTAAAATGACAACAATCATGTGTTTTTTTGAATAAAATACGAAGAGATACTGGAATTATGTTGTTTTAGCTCACAGATAACATGAATTTTGCTGCATGTTACTATAAGCATGTTATTTCTTTATCAAAAGTACACTCAAAAACGAGTTGTTTGACTCGACTGTATTTTTGACTTGAATGTCCTCGCAAGATCTACAGGCGCGTATTGGATGGAGCGGTAGTATTGGGCACATTCTCACATGTGGAAAGAGTACGTAACAATCGCCACTGTTCAAGATGGGAGCTGGAGGAGGGTGGGGATGGGGATGGTGGGGTGGGGTGGGGGCAGAGCATCTGGGCTGATATTTAAAAGGATGCGCCCCGTGCCCTTCCCACCACCCAACTAAAAGCTTGAAAGTCTGTTTTGAAAGCTCTTGCTAAACATATTCATAGATTTATTGCTGTTGTATTTTTTACTGTTACAGCTGTCTCATGCTGGTATCATGAATCAAACGTGAAATATATCACCCACACATTAAAGGGTTTGAGGGGATCTTACTTGTATTAGTTTAAATATAGACCATTTGTGGGTTAAAACCTAAGATGAATTTTCTATCAGACAGAAACACTGTGGTAATACTTATTCAATGATTCTGATAGTTTCGAAGGAACGAAAAGAAGGCCATTTTTTTTTACTTTATATTTTTAAAGAGCATTTCCATGCTTTGTTTGTTTGAATGACGTTTTATGTTATTATAGCACATTTTAGGCCATATATGACGGTCAGTTTTGTTTTGTTGTAGCGGCAGACCACCCCATTTTTCCTGGTTGGTCAGGTTTTTTTTGTGGTAGCGGCAGACCACCCCATTTTTCCTGATTAGAACCAGTACTGTATACTTTCTGCAACCCGTAAGAATCGACACTTTCTCACCTACAAGTTGAGCCTTCAGTTGGATTTAAAACCGCATCGAGTGAGAAGTGAAAGTGAGAATGTATACAAATATAAAAAGGGCACCCGAACATCTCCATAACTCAATATGTCCAACTCAATATGTCCATAGGACACGAATGACTGCACTGAAAGCAATCCGTCGAAAATTGTACAATGCAAGAATATATATTCATAATGTTGATTTTGATGCAAAATCGATATGCACCTCTTGACATCATAGATAAACATCATGTAAAGTTAACAAATGGTTAAAAACTGTGGAAGGATATAGACGCACAGATGACTAACACCATATGCCGCCTCACCAATCGATGGTAAACAATAAACATTTAAGGTAAATATTAAGGTCTTAAATATTATCTTTCATGACTAAGTAAAAATATGTAACAAATCAGATATCAAAGTGAATTATTTATTTGATTTAAAACATTTTATTTTAAATATTTACGTCAAAACATCCAAAATATAAAGGGTATTACATACAAATTTGAATTGCATCATACAATAATTGTTTTAATTTATTTAAGGGACACGCAGCATGTTTGAAGTATTTATCAACCATTAAAATTTTACCCCATCGAATGATTAATCAAGAATGGATTTTCACGTTACCCCCGCTTGCATATATTTAAATTATAAGTTAAATATAACATTTTGGAGTTTAAAAAAACCCAGATTGCTGCATGTCCCTTTAATATGCGCACCTCTCAGCCTGTATTGTTTATATGATGCAAGTCATTTTCAACATAATTATGTTGGGTTATATATATAGAGGATATTTGTTGGTTTGGAAAGAATATAGGATTTATTTTCATCGAGAAGTGAGAAAAAATTTAGCACGAGTGAAAATATATGTTTTCTCACTGCGAGATGAAAATAAATCCTATATTCACGACAAACCAACAAATATTCTATTTATTATATACTTTTATCATGCAACACTACCAAACTGTTTCAAACAGAAAATACGTTTCGTTTCGTCAGTTCCCCTTTAACGTATTAGTAACGCCAGCGCGCGAGGCGATTTACATATATTTATTGCGCATAGAATATAGTTCTAAACTTTGACACGAATAATGACTGTTATAAGGAAATGCAGAAAAAAGGAGTTGCATTTTTTCCGGCAGTGAGAATATAAGTTCTTATATTCTCACTGCGTAAATATAAACAATGAGAATATAAGGTTTATTCTAACCATATAATCCACTATATCATTGGGAAGTATATAATATATACATGTATCTCTGTTTTTTGCTTTTTGTTTCGGTGGAGGCAAACCATCCACTTTTCTGGGTAGATCCAGTTATATATACCTCTCGCCATCTGTTATTCCACAAACTTTATAATCCAATAAAATTCAGAAAACATCATTTTAATCCAATAAAGAAATTGGGCAGGGTGACTGGTCGGTCAGATTAACAGAAACACATTTATATTTTCGTATTAGCCCTTATTTTGAGCCACTCCAATGAACTGTCCAGTTAATGTCGCCATCGATCTACCTCTGCCAAACAGTCAGACATGCATGTTGATATGATATTGTGCTGAACTGGTGATCCTGGGAATTTCGAAATTAGTGGGTCTAAATAACCTTATTCCCTCAAGTCACAAATGTTACTCGACATATTTTTCTTGAAGTTGATGCTAATACTGTCCTTATGTGGTATTGCTGATTCACGATTCATAAACAAACAAAATAATATTGTACACCGTCGCATTATTCTATTGTTCGTTTAAGTATTTCTGATTCGGTTGTTAATGTTGTAAAAGTTATTATATATGTGACCAGACACTTGTTTCAATAAAATCCTCCCATATTTTGCGACTTCAGTAACATTTTACGGCTAACTCCCAGCGTCTCAGGACATCAGGGACTCTGAAAATAAAAATGATACAGATTCTGTTTAACCATAAATATTTTTGTTTCAACTTAAATAGGTAACAAGTTCGTGAGTTGAAATAGATGAATAAAAAGTGACTATAGAACTTTTTTTATTATAATATAAATTGAACAGAACATGGTGGGAACATTGACCAGAAAAAACTATATAACATGACCTTTTAATTTTACTTTAATTTTTAAACATGATCACTGGTGGTTTAAAATACGGGTATCGCCGGTTACATTTCTTACCAGTTTTTCGTGTTAAAAAAAAGCCTGTTGAATTTATATTTTTGTTGTTCATTTTTTTTACAAAAAAAACGGGTTTGAGTGTCTAAGAACCTAAAAAACAAACAAAACAACTCTGGCCTAAGTTGGCTCAACAACACATTCTCTGTCATTTAGAGCCGCCCTTTAGAGAGGGGAAGGGCACGTAGGAAAATTAAAAAAATTATACATATTTTGTTTACCGTAACCAGATTTTGTTTCAACTTAAATAGTTAACAAGTTGTAGTTTGTAAATTACGCACTCACTCGAGTCAATCATGTAAAACTTGGAATTATATACGATCTCTGTTTCGATAAAGGTCTAACGACTTAATTCCACTCCTGTACAAAGAATCCATGTGTGTATGCATCAGCATAATTTGACATTTGTGTGTGTGAGCTATTTTTAGCACATCGTTTGGACTGTGGCAATGGAAATACAACAGTTCAGTTCAATTCACAATTTAGTGTTAGTGACAGTGTGATCCTGATATTTTAATTTGTCCAGGGAGAAGTGGGGTTTATGGCGTGCGACTGACTGGCCCTAGGCTGGGTGTTTTTCTGTGTCTCGCCATTTTGAATAGCCTCTGAAATGCAGGTACCAACTTTCAAAACGGTCACAAAAAATGTGTATTCACGAAGAAATAAGAACTTTTCAGAAAAGGTAGAACAGGTAGATATTCGACTCCTGACAATTTCAACAATATTTAAGAATATACAATTTTTGTACCCGTTTTAAAAATTGGCAATTTCGAAGCAAAACAAAAACTTGTTTTTTTTTCGATCTTCGCATTTGTACCGCGATTTATCTCAATAAAACCTGTCAACACGATTGTTTGATGAATCTCCGACATAATAACTGACTTCTGATATGATTTGTTTTCTCTGCCATCTAGTATAAGCTTTAAACTAGTGTTTTTTAAAAGAGTACTATAAAATCCGCGCATCTGCACGTGCTCGCAAAATGGGAACTACGTTGCCTCCAACCCCAATTATTTATGTTTGAATTATGCGGTCCAGGCACATGAAATTATTCATCGCGCCCCAACTGATAATACGACCAAAAGCGCAAGTTATGGAACAAAGGGAAAAAATATAAACTACTTTTCAAATTTAGAAAAAAAGAAGGCAGAGAGAAAATCAGCATCAAAAGTAATCGTAAATAATAAGCTATTTATGAATCAAAAGGAAATACGAACTGCGCAATCCGATTTCTTAGACAAAAAACGAGAAAAAAACATTCTCTAATTATGACTTTTATAATAAATCAATGAACACTCTAAAACGAAACAGATACGATTAAATGTAATGGCCTACTAACTGAATATGAAAGTGCTATAGAACTTAAACAAATGAGTTATAATAACAGTCCAGGATCATATGGCATTACCACAGCATTTTATAAATAATATTGGAACGACATCAATATATACCTTTTAAATTCTCTTAATTACTCTCTGCATATTAATAACATGACAGAATTACAAAAAACAAAGCATTATAACTCGTCTACCTAAACTAGGGAAAGATACGGCTTATATAGAAAACTGGCGATCAGTCTATTAAATGTAGATTATAAGCTAGCTACACATGGGTTTACCATCATTAATAAATAATTCATAAACTGGTTTTCTAAAAGGTGAGAACATAAGGTTATTGTTTGAAGCATTAGACCATGTTGATGGCTACAATCAACCGGCCTTGCTATTTTCCTCAGATTTCGAAAAAAGCGTTCGACAGTTTGAACCAAGAGTTTATTGTTAAATGCTTGAACTGTTTTATTTTTTTTGGCGACTGTCTTATATGTCATGTTTTGTATTTGTATTTATTTGCATATGTTTGACGAGATACGTTTGTATAAGTCAATAAAGAATCTGTTCTGTTCTTATAAATTGGGTAAAATTGTTTATAAAGATTTTAACAATTGTATTATTAATAACGGATTTCTTTCTGACTTTTTCCCTATAGAACGCCGTGTAAGCCATGGATGTCCTTCGTCATCGTTTCTGCTGAATGTTAAAACATTTCCATGTGTTTTTAAACAACGAATAATTGACTGTTCTAAGCAAGAGTGGTATGGGTCAATTGATAGCAGTGCTGTTCTTGAAAACTATAAATATTTTAAATCTGATTTTTCATATGAACACTATCTAAATGTTTTACCTAGCAATAAGAGATTCTTTGTTTCTGGAATAAGATTATCTACACATTCTCTTAACATACAAACTGGACGGTATGCAAGAAATCGAATACCGAGAAATGAAAGATATTGTTTATGTTGTAACTCACAAGAACTGGAAGACGAATACCATTTTATATGTGTGTGTCAATGTTACAATGAAATAAGAAAAAAAATATTAAAAGATATTACCACCAGAGGCCATCTATGTTCAAATATATCAAATTGATGAAAACTTCAAACAATGATATATTACTAAATTTAGCGAGGTATATAAAATGTGCTTTAAATGTTACACTTTCTATTTTGAATGCTTAGTATAAATATAATATTGTTCATCCTCTAACTATGATGATGTAAACTATACTATATACTCTGTTTACGTGACTTTGTTATATGCGTATACTGTATATATGTTCTGAATGACGATGTACTTTGTACAAGTCTAAATAAAATATCTGTTCTGTTCTGTTCTGTTTTTGTATAATGTATCACATGAATGATGAAATAAAACATTTTATAACAAAAAAAACACAACATATTTAGTCAGTGTTAAGAGCATATTACGCGTTTGTTGTTAAATCAATACAAACTCACGAGCCTCTGTACGTTATAACACTCTCAACAGGTGAGCTGGTGAAATGTATGGATTGTAAACGCATCAATTGACTATCATTTAAGTTGAATGATGATGTGGTTACTTTTTTCACGAACCAGTCCCTGCAACACTGCCAAACGAAGTTGTTTTTTAAAGAGTTTTATTTAAACTGGCGTGTATTTTAGTGTGTGTTTTTTGTTTCGTATTTGTTCTATTCGTGTTTGTGTACCCCTGTAAGCCGTAAGGCGTAAGCCGAAAGCGATTGGGTTTTTATAAACTGTAGCACTGTATATATAGCACTGTATATATTCTTTCATTTTAGAACTGTAATAATGGAATTCAATAGCTTTATTACGCTTTTTTATAATCTTCATATCGAACATATGCAATTTTCATTTTTAGCTGTACTGACTCTCTCGGATGGCGAGATGTCCGTCGTCCGTCCGTCCGTCCGTCCGTCCGTTAGCTTTTGCTTCAAACAACATACCCACTGAAGCTACTGCTTAGAATTTGACGAAAAACTTCACAGTAAGCATCGAAACTTCACAGGAAGCATCATTGAATGTTCCTCTCTCATACTAATACAAAGCGTCCCTGTCAACAAATATGGCCACCGTTATTAAAAATAGAAACATTTAAACGATCTTTTCTCATGAACTTCAGAGTAGAATTCGACGAAACTTCACGGAAAGCATCCTTCCGTCGTCCTCTTTCAGAAATATACAAGTCGACACGATCCGTATCAGATATGGACGCCGTTACTAAATATAGTGAATTGTAAATGATTCCGACGGAATAAAAACATATAGAAGTTTGTTTTTAACACTGAAAGTCAGTTTCAAAAAGTATAATTTGTAAATAGTGTTGAACACCTTTTTAGTATAGTATATTTATACCTACTCATTTTATCGTCATTTTAAAACTGGATCCCGTGTGTCCAGTCAGAGTCGGACAATACATGGAATTACGCGTGCATAGCATTCAGAGTATCTATGTTTTAACAGAAATGGTGTGAAAATACCTCATTGAAGGTTCCAAGTTCACCGTCATATGCATACCATCTTCGGGATGGCTGAACATTTTGTGCTATAAACACGATATTTTATTTAAATATTAAGTTCTGGTCAACCCGGGTCTAGAGGACGCGAAAGGTAGCAAGCACTTTTCACTACAGTTCATGAACAATCTCAATCAAACCGAGACTGCAATATTTTTTGTACTTATCGTGTTCGGCGATTTCCAAATGTCTCCTTTCATACTTTTTTAAAGGCAAATTTCCATTTCAAAACAAAATATTAAAGGTGAGTTTAAAATAAATACGCCAAAAACAGTCTGGATAAGCTGAACTAGATTAACGAGATTTTTGGCGCTAAACAATAGTTAATGTAATAGAAACGTCAATGTGCGCTGACGAGTGGCCATTAAACGTTCGGACGTTAAGAAAACCATATAAATACTGATAAAGGCGATCCTTTGGAAGCAATGAACACACCCAACAGAATAAAGTAATCCCACAGAACAACCCCACAAATTAAAGACATGAATACAGTTGTCCTAACATTTAATACAAGTGTAAAAGAAAAGTGATTGAAAGACTAATATAAAAGTGCTTTTTTCAGGTGGCATAATGACATGTCGGAGAGGATATAGTGACATTGTAGTCATATACACACTGTCTATGGTAGTGGTATACGTCCAATTTGGATATTGCACACCTCCATCGCCGTTCGGGTTATGGTTTCCTCCGAGAGGAATGGGCGATCCATATTCAACATCTGCAATGTTTGGTCCAATGTCATTCGTCAGTCCTGCATTCATCAGTCCTGTTCCACTGTATAGTGATATTATGACCAGACGATTTGGCAGTCTTGCTCCACTGTATAGTGATATTATGACCAGACGATTTGGCAGTCCTGCTCCACTGTATAGTGATATTATGACTAGACGATTTGGTGAAACGTTTGACCGGAGTGGGGATATAGGTAGCAGTGGCAGATATTTTGACAGGAACGAGAATAGTGGAAACTTTGACAGGTCTGGCAGAGTCTACTATGGCAGAAACTTTGGCAGAAATTATATGGGAGGAACAACGTTTTTCAGAGCTGTCAGAGATAACAGCGGTAGGATCCTTGAAATGAATGATATAGGTAGACAGGTCGCTTATGGTTTCCAAACACCTAGTTTCAGTGAAAGACCATTTCCAGACGGAAATCAAATGAGTTCACCGCAAAGAACGGATACGTTTCTATCTCCACGTGGTTTCTCAGGACAAAACCGCATGTTTCGGTTTACAGATCCAACAGTTTCTGTATCTAGAACGTCCCCAACATTACAGGCTGTTTTCCAATCAGGTAGTACACGACATATTGATCCAGCTCGTGCTGTACCACTTAGAGTCAATTCCTTCAGATCTAATGATATTGTAGATTTTCCTCCTAATGACAACAGGATCAAATACGATCAACCAGGACACGAGACTGCACTGCCTGTAAGGCTTGGACCTGACAACCGTGCTATGAGTGATACATTATTGCCCATTGATTCTAAACCAGCTTCTCTTTTGAGTGAAAAGACCGCAAGACTAATTGGCCACAAGATTAATAAAAACCGCCAAAGTGAAATACGCTCTCAAACAGATACACATTTAGAACTTAGAAATTCAATAATGGAAAACTTAAACCGCCTAAAACCAGCAGAACAAACACTGGGTGCATCTTCAAAATCAACTTCTAATTATGTGATGGACACCAGTCTCACCCTAACACCATCAAATCCTCTCCCTCCGAAAGGTGTCGTATTCAAGGACCCGTTAGGTAATAGTATAGGGGAAACATTACCTGTATTAGACAATACCACAAAAGACATACTACCTGTCGTTGGTAAGGCTGAATCGAAAGGTCCCCGGCAGTTATAGCATCGTTTTATGAAATAACGTCATAACTCACCAGGACTCCAATGTGTCTTTCACCAAAACCTGTGTTGCTATGTTTGATAACCACGAAAAGCTGAAAGGCGATCCAGATATCAGATTGTTAGAAACACGGATATATATATAAACAACAAAGAACCAAATAAACTGTGATACACAGTATCACAATCCATCAGAACAGTTGAACCTGAACACGTTGTTTCTTCTTCAAGAAACATTGAAAAAGCAGACATCGAAGCGTTGATCTAAATATGTGTCATATGCGTTATATATCTGTTGAACGTTGTCTGTTTAAAAACAAATATATTTATTTGATATGTAACAATGATTTTCTAAACTTTTTCATGACATCGTAAGTAATAATCAATCAATAATTAATCTATGACTAAATTGCTTCTTTTTTCAGAGCTCTTATTTTGTTTTATACAACCTACTAATCATTTTACCTTCTGATAATTTTCTATGAATAATTTATTATTAAAATCATTTCAACACTACTTAACACACATTTAATTTGAGAAACTGGTGGTCATTTAATACATGTATTTGCTGATCGGTTATTCAAATAACATTAACATACTGTTTCAGTTAGTATACCGATGAACATCCCATTGAAGTTTGCTGCACCATAATTTTGAGATGGCATGATATGTGACCGTGACGATGTATGAACTAAGTACATTGACTTGCTTGCTGTTTTTACATGTAACCTACCTTTTTAACAAATTATCTTGCACTGGTGCGTGCACGCGTTACATATTCAGGGGCAGAATCTTTGGCACGGACCGTGTCATTCAATAAGCACATTATAAAATATCATGACATGGTTCTATAGTATTCATTACGTGGTCCGAGTATTAATTTTCATACCCCATCAAACCCCTTCTCCAAGAAGCGAAAACGGGGTTGGCTGGGGTATGAAATAAAACCATAATTTTGGTTTAAAAAGTTCGCATATTGTAAAATTTAAACATTTAATATGTCATTTTTAACAGGTTATCGCATTTTTTTTCAGTAAAAAATGTGTTTAAACATGATTTATTGTCGTAATATCCGTTATAAAATCGTGCTAATATAAGCTTTTCCATCGCTTAATAGATTTAAGGCGGGACCACGTAATGGATCCAATGACTATTTACTGGATGTTATAGCCTTAACTACTGAACTGTAAACCAAATGTACTGATTGTAAATGCTAGTGAGTTTATCATCTATATGAAAACGTAAAACAAGATTTGTATATTACGTGCATTTTTGTTAGACATGTTTGCTTATTTTAACACATTGCTTTCTATAAAAGCACAATTACTCATTTAAGGATTGAATTTCATGTCAATATATTATATAATGACGTTTAATCATATGCCAATTGTACGCTCATTTATGACCAACTTATGACAGAAGTTAAATGTCTATTGCAATAGCCGTCTTATATTTATATATGTTTCAATTCATATTGTCATTAACAAGTTATCTAAATATCATGACAAACATGTTGGTATACAGGAAACTAATGTTTCCAGATATAGTTCAAACCCTAATAAGAACAAGCCTAACTTTTGGTATAAAATAATACAGTTCTTCCTTTCAAAGAGCACATAACTCATTTAAAAAGCTAAACTAAACTAATCATATTTCGTAGAATATAATTATGAGTTGTTATTTCAACTTATTTTACAACTATTTATGGTCAAATTAGTATCGTATGTAAAAATCACAATTCTGGCTGCCATCTTGGACGCCATCTTGAATGTAATGCCACAGATAACAAAGATAACAAAGTGGCATCAAACAGTTTTGTAATCTAGACACCAAGACGAACATTTTATTTTATAAGAATCAATGTGGCCACTCACATTACGTGGTCCGCGTATTAATTTTCATACCCATCCAACCCCTTCTCAAAGACGAAAACGGGGTTGGCTGGGGTATGAAATGAAACCTTAGGTTCGGCTGAAAAAGTTTTCATATTGTAAAAAGAAAGTATTTAACAGGTAATTTTAAATAGGTTATCGCATTTTTTTCAGTAATAAATGTTTTTAAATGTGTTTTATTGTCGAAATATCCGTTATAATATCCTCTAATATAAGCTTTCCCATCGCCGAATGGAGTTAAGGCGGGACCAAGTAGAGAAAGATATTGTCAGATATGTGTAGTCTGTGGATTTTCAGCAGTAATAGCATTGAATATCGTTTAGGGGTAGGTGGAATAAATGAAACACTGAGAGATAACAGGAAATGCAAATTAAGACAATTTTTTATTTGAATGTCCATTATATAATGACTTTGGACAATCGTTTTTAAAACACGTTGTTTTTATTATAGAAGATTAAACTCATATAATAAAATCAGAAAATAAGAAACAAATAAAATATTTGGCTATGTACAACTACAACGCCGTTGATTTACGAAACAAATCCATATATACCGGTTAAGTGATAGTAAACCATACTTTCCTGTGTGAAATTCTAGTTTATACTCGTATATTTTTCATTTAGGTATATCTTTTGTGCCAAATGAAAATGCCATTAATTCGAATAATATCTCATAATTTCAAGACATTCAATCTTTTAATTTAGTTTACGTGTGTAATTGTCGTAATTTTTTTTTATATTGCATGAAAAGAAAAGTACATTTAAAAAGTGTATTCTGCTTGTCATCGTTTTGTTTTATGTATCACATGCATTATCTTATGACAATGGCACGTCATTGTATCTATCTCGAGTATTTATTGAAGTATCATTCATATGACCATGAGTATTATCACACCCAATGCATTAATTAGAGGTTAATATACAGCCGTGGTGTGTCTTTTGTCGATAATGGCACACCTAGTGCCTTAATGCGCTAGGTGTACCTATTGACAAAAGGCACACCACAGCCGTATATTTACCTTTTTATTACATACCTTACTATAAATGGAGAAGAAGAACAAGAACATAGCCCTACGATTTCAACATACAAGTAGATCTAGTCTAAAGATGCAAACAATTGTTTTGCAAATGAAGGAATTCTGTTAAATTATTAAAATACTTTCAATCAGTTTTCTGCCTCTGTTGTTTTTTTTTTAAAAAACACGTCTGTCACAATAATGATTTATTTCGAAATCAATATTTCCTGGGCAGTGAAAACTGCAGTTGAAATTTCAACGTCCGCTCTATAGCTCTCCACTATAACGTTTTGGTGCTTGCTGACGTTGATGTCGTGTTGCTTGATGACGTCGACGTCTTCGCGTGCGAACAGTCTGTTGCTACTGTGCCGATTTTCCATAATCCATAATGGCACAGTGTGCCGTTTATGGATTTTGAAAAAGGACTGATAATCATTGTTTTCCTACTAAAATATGTCACTGTTTATAGTAAGGTATGTTAATATAAACATTGTCAGATCTACGGCGGGGTTCCCTCGACCCGTCCTAGACCGACTGACGGGGATAACGAGATGACTTTCTTTTGTTCTATGCCTCGTACCTAAATTCGCCGAATGAAAGATATTGTGACTTAGTATTAGTTAGAGGCTATGAAGTGAAATTTTAACAATTTAGAAATCCTAAGGGAAGGAGCGCGATTGGAGGAAAAAGTAGGGCAAACACTAATCTGGATTCAAAAACAAAAGTATGAATGCAGAAATTTGACAATCGATTTGATTGAGACTGTTTATGAACTCTATCTATACCCGGGTTGAGCAGAACTCAATATTTAAAATGTCAATAGTACAGAAATTAGGCCATCTCGAAAATGGTATGCATATGACGGTGAACATGGAACCTTCAATTAGGTATTTTCACACCATTCCATGACCAGCGGCGTATGGTCCTAGTTTCTAACAAAATGCTTTGCCCTAAATGAGGAAACATAAGTGAAATGAACAAAATGGAATTTAGTTGGGAGCAGAGGTTATGACTCCTGCATATCACATGTAATATGTCCCATTATTAAATTAAAAAGCAGACAACATATCCTAAGGGTGATTAAACAATATTTAGAACCTTTAAAGGCTGGAGTAGTGGAACCACCTTTTCGAGATTAAAATAAGAATACAAAGTATTTGTGAATGTACCACCGGTATCTGTGAATAAATATCGGGCTCAACGATCTACAAAGATCGGACGTAATAACAATTCTGACTGCAAGTACAAAGTCTGTAATAAGTAATTCTATTTTTTGTTGAAACAAAGCAACTGTTTCTATGTCGGATTTGTTGTTGTTAAAATGTGCTTACAGTGTATATCTACATAAACATCACTTGGACATATGGTCATTAAACTAAATTATTAGGCCTTGGAAATAGGCCGTTGGGAGTTTAAATCTGTTCTTGGGTGCACCAAGCCTCACCCTTACCATATTGTCATCCCAATTAAACGGGACACTGTTGATAAAAAAGTCCCCGCCAGGATATACCATCTGACAAACTAGGCAGCATTGATAGGCAATATAAGACAGAGATGAGCATGTATATTTGAGTATAAAAACTAATTTCAAGCAATCCACAAAGAAAGTATTCAATGACACACCACAATCGTTGTAAATAAAGTACATATGAATGACTTTCATGGAATCAGTCAACCAACAGTATCACACAAATCATATAAACAAATCACCACAGCTGGTCATGTATATTTGAGTATAAAAACTGACGTCAAGAAATCCACAAAGAAAGTATTCAATGACAAACCACAATCGTTGTAAATAAAGTGCATATGAATGACTTTCATGGAATCAGTCAATCAACATGATCACACAAATCATATAAATCAATCACCACAGACTGCTCATGTATATTTGAGAATAAAAACTAAAGTCTAGAAATCCACAAAGAAAGTATTTAATGACACACCACAATCGTTGTAAATAAAGTACATATGCATGACTTTCATGGAATCGGTCAACCAACATGATCACACAAATCATATAAACCAATCACCACAGCTGATCATGTATATTTGAGTATAAAAACTAACGCCAAGAAATCCACATAGAAAATATATAATGACACAGCATAATCGTTGTAAATAAAGTACATATGCATGACTTTCATGGAATAAGTCAACCAACATGATAACACAAATCATATAAACCAATCAACACAGACTGATCATGTATATTTGAGTATAAAAACTAAAGTCCAGAGATCCACGAAGAAAATATTCAATGACACACCATAATCGTTGCAAATAAAGTACATATGCCTGACTTTCATGGAATCAGTCAACCAACATGATCACACAAATCATATAAACCAATCACCACAGACTGATCATGTATATTTGAGTATAAAAACTAACGTCAAGAAATCGACAAAGAAAGTATTTAATGACACAGCACAATCGTTGTAAATAAAGAAATAAAGTACATATGAATGACTTTCTTGGAACCAGTCAAACAACATGATCACACAAATCATATAAACCAATCACCATAGACACATGGTAACTGTTTCTGTTCTGATCTCTTAGTGATGTTTCATACATATAGGTTTGAAGTATATAAGATAAGTAAAGTGTATATGGGACTTTACATTTTAATTCTAGCTTTTCTAAAGTCAATGAATAAATAGGCCAACCAATTTATTTAAGATGGATGTCAAATAACTGGAAAGTTATGAATTGCGCTTACAAATTATTTCTCTTTTTTTTTTTTTACATTTTAACAATGTTACAGCCTTTAATGTGTCATATACATACATGTAGGGACATGGACTATGTATTTATTGTTTTCATAATTGTATAATACCTTCGTTAAGGGCATGTTAAGCATATAAACTAAACATTTGATCGATCGTTCTGAATATTCAAATGGTTGATATCGGCGATTACAACTTAATCACATTCTTTTTTTTTAAATGGTGTCATTATACGACGCTAATGTCATTGACCTCATTTATCATACGCGCATGAACGATGACATAACATGCAGTGAATAATGCTAATTGCTTGAATATATGTTACAGCTCATAAAATACACATACGAAGCAAGATAAAGGATGCAGTAATTAAATAATAATAATGATAATAATAAATAATAAAAAAAAAACACGGAGCAAACTAGCTAAAGCTAGTCAACGTCATTAGTATAGCAATATCATATAAATAGGATCTTAAACAAGTTCCTTTTTTAAATAAAATATATGAAAACAATTTATGAATTATTTTAATTTTAAAGAGACTTTTGGCGCCATAATGTCATATGAAGTCATGTCCTTTAAATAGCGCCTAAAGACGCTATAACGTCATGTCATAAACAAGTTGGATATTAAACAATTTCGTGTTTTATTTCTTTAAAAGAGGGCATCATATGCAGAATTAAAAAAAATGAACTAATTTTATTCATGTTTATTATGCATTATGAGTTGTTAGTAATAATCATGATAATAATATTGATTAAAATAGTTTCAGTTAAAAATAATGGCTTAGTTTTTCCGATTTATTGGAACCAATCATAATCGTTCCATGTTGTATGACTGTCAAACATGTGTACATACACTAAATATGAATTGGGAGTTGGACACTATTATCAAGTGGATTGACCCACAACTATACTCCTCAAAATAAGTTAAAGACCATCCCTTCTTTATTTCAAAAAGATTAAAGTTTGCATCATCGCAAGTCTTTAAAAACACATTGCATTCCAAAAAATGGAAACAGATTCGTGTTTCTATATTCTTTAGGAACATTTTACACCAAAAATTTCTTTTTAGAAAATTCAGATTTTGAAATATCAAAAAAATGCTTTTTTTCACGCATACATGTTATTTCGTATTATTTTTTGATGACTATTGATTCCTTAACAAACATCCGTCACCATTTCTTTAGAATTACTCTACAGATAAAAGTGCGGTGCCAAATATGCAACTAGGTCTTCAAAATTTGCTTAATTTTAGATGGGGAAAAAATCAACGTTTTTCAAAACTGTTCTATGTATGCATTTAGTCAATTTCGGAGAAAATGAAAAGTTCGCGTCCATAGTTTCATTGGCAGTGATAACACGTAATGAATACATTGGCAAAACATATTAAAACTTTTAGTATTGTTGTTTTGGGGCAAATTAATGAATTTTAGAAATTATCAAAAATCTCGGACTCTTTTTAATTAAAGGAACAATCTATATGTATATAATCTAATGCAGAAGACCTGCTTTCACATTCAGTGTAACCGTTTGAAAATGGTATGTAGTCAATTTCACTGGTAATTAGCATATGGAGAAATATTCTTGCGGTCCTTAACTTATTTTGATACATCTCACTATACAGTTGCTTTTGTACTAAGCTGCACATGCATGCAGCAGAACGTTTATAGATCACTGTACACATAGTGTGTAGACACCCCCCACACAAAATTATTTTATGATGAATCGCTTCAAAATCGCTTCAGGATCGCTTCAAAACCGCGGATCTGCGGTTTGTTAAAGCGATCCAAATGCGATCCATTAAACGGATCGCATTTGGATCGCATTTTGCATGATCGCAAACATGGTCCGAGTTAAGGATCGTGATCCTAAAGCGTTTCATTAGCGATTTGTGAGCGATCCAAAAGAAACTGGTTTATAACCATGCGATCCTGAAGCGATCCTTTAAAACATTGCCATTTACAAAGCGGTTTGCCAGCGGTCCATTCAAACATAGCTACTTTTAAGAACGATTCTAAAGCGATCCATTAAAACTGAAAATTTACAAAATGGTTTGTTAGCGATCCATTAAAACTTTGCCATTATTGAGCATGATCCAAAAGCGATCCATTATAACAAAACATTTACACACCGGTTTTTTAGCGATTTATTAAAAGTTTGCAATTATTTAGCATGATTCAGAAGAAAATATATTAAAGCAGAATTCATATTAACAAATGTTCATTGTAATTAAGCCCTTTAACCGAAATTACCACCCATTTTTTCTGGTTTGTAAGGGAACTTGGTGTTTATATGGAAGACGATTGGTTGATCGAATGGTGTTTTAGTAATTTTCATCACATTTTAGGCTATATATGACGGCAGATGTATTTTTTTGTGGTGAAGACAGATCAACCAATTTTTCCTGGGTAGAAGTACTGTATACCACCTGCCATCCGTAACAATCAACATTTTCTCACTTAGAAATCCCAATGTGATTTGAACCCGCAAGACTTAAAGTGGTGAGAGGAGAGATTTTAATCGCAGCGTCTTTACCATCCTGGTCACTGAAGCGCTTTATATGGAAGAACACGAGACCTGAATAAAACGTTGCTTAACAAATTGATTAATAATGGAGCATCACATTACTTGTGACTTGAAAAGGTCACATGGAGTGTCAAGGCAGCATGATGCAGTGCGCCATGCTAAGACGGTCTAGGCAAAACATTGATTAGACTAAGTCTATATTCTTACTTGCCAAAAGAAACCCAAGACATCAGGTCCGTGATGAGTAATCGGTTGCCAATATAACCTTGTGTCTTAATTGCTCAATGGTAACTTTGCTGGTATTAAAGACACTAGCACAATTAGCAAGATACCCATAAGTTTGATTCCCGGTCAGGGCATGATTTTTTTCTCCATGATTGCATCTGTTGTGCTAGCATTTAAAAAAGTTTAACAAGCTAGCTGGTAGTATATTGGATTGTTTAATTCTTTATCTATAATTTTATATTTTTTTTAAAGTAGCTATCCCGCCAACAACAGCAATTTTTTACAACATGTATACCGTTTCTAAACTTACTGACCACAAGGTATAATATTACATTATAATTTACAGATTTTGAGAATCCACTGAACTCTATAGACACAATATAAACATCTTTAACCAGCCAGGCCAAATATCAAAATTGGAGCGTCGAATTGAGAGTTACCAACTCATAATTCATTTTAAGAACCCGTGAAAAATCTCTACTTTTAATCGGCACATTATCATATACATTATTATATGATCTGAACATCTGGATAGAGTTTTGATAAATGGTTTTGTAGTGTAATTTTGCCGTTATTTGGTGGGTTAGTTTCTTTAACATTGCATTAGACAACATTGTGTTGTGTGATTGGAGTTGCAGAAGCCAAGTTTGAGTTTGTTCAAAATGTACCAAACTAATTATTAAGAGTCATTGAAGGTTGAGACCAGTTGATCTCAAATAAGTCTTATTTAAAATGGTTTTGCTAAGCACTGTTTTTTCATTCCATGTACATTATATCTTCACTCTTCTATGAAGACATACTTGCTGCATCTTTATTAATGGTGCAATCCATGACACAGAAAGATTATGAATCAAGTTAGACCTGAACATTTTGCATTCCTTTGTCCCTTTTTGTTCAATTTACACGAATCACTCGAATCACGAGGTAAAAATAATTTGTCTAAACAATAAGCATGCTAATTAATCTTTCTCAGTGCAATTCAGAATCCGAACATACGACACAAATTCCTTCCTTTCACAGCCACATCTTCTGAATTCCTTCAAAAGTCACATCTTCATTGCTTCGACAGTCACAACGTCATTGTTTCCGCAGACAAAGAAGTAACTGGTTCTTTAAACACTGGTATGTACTGGAACAAACATCTCCTGTCTGCAATAAAGTTCATTAAAATATATATATAATATATTATAATATAATTTGGCCGGGAAACAAAATATTAAAGAAACCAAACCAAATAATGCTAAATTTACTCTACAAAACCATTTATCAAAACTATATCCATGTGTTCATGTCATATAAAAATGACATGTGCCTATTAAAAGTGTAGTTTTATTCACAGTTTCTTAAATGCATGCACGTGATGTATTTAAGATTTAGCCTATTGACATATGATACAGTCATTACAGTGGTTGTCGGGGTCGGTACAGGCCGGGTCCTACCTATCTGTCAAGGCATTGGAATCATGGCTCTATGGTAGGTACACAATTGTGTGGCATTTGTGGTTCAGTGGTAGAGTGCCGAACGTGAGATCGGAGGGTCCCCGGTTTGATCCACCTCCGCACCATGTTCGTTGTGTCCTTGAGCAAGACACTTTACCCACATTGCTTAGTACTGGTTCTACCCAGGAAATCTGCACATAATATCCGAAAGGGGGTGATGCAGTATTAATAGATATATAGATAGATAGACATACTACCATAAGAGCCATGATTACATCTACATATAGGCATGTATTAAAGTTTAAAGAAACTCACCTTAAAATAGTTTGATGTGGTGCTTTCCAGTCAACCACTGAGATGAGTCAGATGACTATAAACCGGGCCACCATTGCTACTCGCTGGAGAGGATGAAACTTACACTGTTGTTAATCTCTTTGTCATTTTTCTTGACTTTACAACCAAAACTGAAAATAAATCAATAATTGAATCTTTATTGAGTGTCTAAATGTTAAATGGTATTTCCCTATCAACTGTTATTCTTAACTAGAAATGTGTATGTTTTTATTATTTTCCTTTTAAATATCCGATTTAGATACATGTAACTTCGACAATGAAAAAACACACCTCGTACGAATTGTCTTGAGTACGATTTGAATATCATGAAAGTAAGTACTGAGAGAGTTCTGGAGTAAATATTCAAATCCTACTTGCATTCTAATTTAAAAAAAAGATACAAATAAAGGTATGACTTACCACGACGTAATATATGCTTTCTTGGCGTTGGTACGTAGAGAATCGTGAAAAATCATTTTCATTTTCAGGTTTTTAGAAAATCAATCATTAATAATATCACAAAGGCGCATACAATCGGAGACACAAGTAGTTTATCTTTACTCTGCAAGCGTCTCACACGTTTGATTACTTTATTTTTTATTGGCCAATCGCGTTCAGTCTAGCGATGTTTTCATATGTTTGACTTCCGGCTGAGGCAAACGAAATATTTACAACTCACAAAAAGTAATTTAGGAATGAATTCTTCCGAAATTATGACTCTGTTTGATATTGAAGAAGACGGCCAAACATTCGCCAATACATACCATGAGCTTCATATTGACGAACAAACGCATGGCATTTATAAAATTGCGATGCAACTACCCAGATGAAAAGGGACAGAACTCTTGGCGTTGCCTGGTCTGGCCGATATATTTTTTGAGTGGTAAGTTGAATATTTAAAGCTTTTATTTTGTTTAATTTTAAATGTTACCTATTTCTTGCAGAGGTATTTATCTGACCTATTGGAATACTGGAGAAGCCTAATCAGTAGGACTCTTATAGACGTGAGAATCGTGGCTTTTATGGTGGTATGTATCTACCATAAGAGCCATGATTCTCCGCTATTAAGTTTCCTTCAGTGCCCCGAAACGACACTCTTCCGGCGAGGTTTCTGAATGCATCAAGTAATGCCTGCATAAACAACCACTGTAATTCAATACAACAAACTTTAATTACCACAACTGCATACAGAAGAGAGGAGAGACGCGCTGATATTGTCGGTGCTCGGAGACCAGTGTAAAAAGTCCGACAATTTTTTTGTTTACGTACCAAATCATCTCTCTATCACGTGACCTTTCGTTCCCTATTTAGAAACTTAACACCGCCGGACTCGCACACCTGACGCTTTCCTGTTAACTTTGTCGATATGTGTCAGCTGAGGGCGGGTTTAAGTTTCCAAATACGGAATATGTGTCATTGCGAGATATGTAAACATTCAAGAAATGTCTGCTAAATATATGGAAAGTCTTAGAAAATGTCTAAGATCCACAAGGTTTTCTTCTCTTTGGTGAGTTTTATGCATGCATACTTGGTATTTAAGGTTTAATATATCGAACTACAGCAGTTATTTATGCAGGCATTGCTTGATTTCTTCAGAAACCTCTCTTGATGCGGACGGCCCTGATAACTAAAACAATCTATAAAGGGTAGCATCGTAGCTCTAGGTACACACCATAAGAGCTACGTACGATTCTCGCAGCTAGACTCTTATAGCCAAGTGCTTGGAAGTAGATTCCAGGACAGCCTCGTTTCTGAGGAAGAGTTAACAGCCAATAGGCTGTTCAGCGATATCTTTTATCATGCACATGGTGTGGCTTTAACTGCTCATAGAACTAATGCTTTACATTACGAAAGATGGCAATCTTTTAACAAATTCGCCTGAATACGGTCCTGCGGGGATTGTGAAAACTCGGCTAATCCCGTCATTCTTCTGGATCACGCCTTGCATGTATATCGATGTATTGGTATGTTCAAAAGCTTGGCATTTTGTTCGACGGAAGGCAATAGCAATCAAAATAGTGCACTGTTGATAGGTCGACAATATGGTCGTTAGCCACACATGTTGATGTATACTCTGCGTTGCATGTTTGTTATTTACAAAGGTTGTATTATTGCTTTCATGTACATGTAAATAACCTATTGATGACTAAATGACATTGTAAAACTTTGATAACTGATTTTTGCAATTTTATTTCGGCGGGAATCTATTAAGGCGCATCATGCTAGAATGACGTAATCAACATGAAAACTTCTGCGTTCATTGAATTATGCTTCAAAGAAGTGAATGAGGTGTTGCGAATGGGATCGAGACAAAATAATGCTAGCCAAGATCTAAATGAACATCTAATTTTCTGTCACTGTTAATCAGTGATTCATGTCCATAAACATGATAGTTTTTTAATAAATGTTATATCACAGAATGAAACAGATATTTAAGAAATAGAACATCGTTTACTGTGAATTATCGTTTAATATATCACGGTTTGGAGTTCAATTGTAAACAATAATTTCACGAGCCCTTTCGTGCAAATTATTGTTTACAATTGAACGACAAACCGTGATATATTATAGATAATTCACCGTAAACGATGTTCTGTTTCTATTCTAATACCCATAAAATGTTAAACTAACGCACACATCTGAAATCTTTCGCATTGCTTTGCTTACTCTCCTAACGTTGCATACGTTACAATGCGCAATGCTTATTCTCCTAACGTTGCAAAAATTACAGTGATATATCGTTCAATATAACGAGATATTTTAAACTAGGCTATATAGTGCGGGTGTTTTAGAATTGATAATATAGTTAAAACTTATATAACATGCAACCCATTGATAAATGATGTTTTAAACACTCTGCAGCAAGAGATGACAAATCTAAATTGAGAAAAATGGGTATGATGTTCAGTTAGCATACTTTTACTAAATACAAGGTCGATACCAAATTGAGCATACCGGTAATTTTACTGAATACAAGGTCAATACCAAATTGTGCACTGACTGATTAGCTCTTTTTCAGGTAACAGCTTCGAAACGGATTACGAGATGTTGTGACTATCAGTTACCTCTGACATAGATGACAAAAGGTATATACCGGTAATAATTATTATTATATATAACTTGATATACATAGTTTTTATTGGCTGAAATTGACTTGAAAACATGTTCAAACATGTCCAATCTGGTTTAAACCAGACTTGCGAGTGAATAGTTCTCTTGCCGAGTCAAAAGTATCTTCCAGATAATTCAAGCGCTTTATGACCAACATCAATTAATTGCCATAAGTGATCAATGACAGAATAAAAATTAACAACGGAGGATGCGCAACGTTGTCTGAGGAGGAATTGGAAGAATTAGGAACTATATTTTATTTTGTTTAAATTCATGTTCATTGTTGTTAAAGAAAACATTGTTTCAATTCCATATTAAAAATAAACTACTTGACACATTTTCTTACTTTTTCTTTATGGTTCAGTATAGTAAAACAACTATCTACTTCTGTTTCTGTCAACGGTTAAAAATATTCATCCTCGGGAATGACTGTTGACCATGAGCAGTAACTTATTGACCTCGAAGGTTGCGTCACGGTCATTAGTTCATGCTTCGGGTCAATAGTCATTCGCTTGGATGAATAGTTTTAACCATTGACCGATATATATTTAATTTTTATATAGCTTTTTGTAGCTATGTCATTGTGATAGATTCTCACATGTGTGTCTGTTTAATATTGAATTGATACATATACATTGTACGTTAGCCAGGTCAGTCCGTCCTGACTTTCTCTATCTCCTCCCAAACTTTTCAACCGATTTACATGTTGCTTACCCATGTTACCTATGATGTCAAAATGTGCATTTCGTTTCGGCGTCAAAATTTACCCAGTATTACCGGAGTTATGTCCCCTTTTTCATCAAATTTTACGTGAAAATATCTTGTGTCTCCTCCCACACTCTTCAACCGATTCCTTCGAAACTTTACAGGATGCTTACCTATGATGTCAAGATGTGCATACCGTTTCGATTTCAAAATCAACTCAGCATTACCGGAGTTGAGGCCCCTTTTTCATCAAACTTTACGTGAAAATATCTTATGTGTCTATCTCCTCTCACACTTTTCAACCGACTCCTTCGAAACTTTACATGACGCTTACCTATGATGTCAAGATTTACATATCATTTCAGCGTCAAAATCGACCAAGTATTAAAAGAGTTATGCCCACTTTTTCATCAAACTTTACATTTTACACTGTTTTCAGTGGGGGCATCAATGGCTTATCGAGAAACAAAAGCTGTAAAAAAAAACGATAGTACAGTGTACATTCATTTAGTCAATTCAAATGACGACATCATTTTATTTCGATAAGACGAATGATGACGGTGGTAGTATTCTGTCTTCTAATTGTTTTATGGTCATCTGATATAAATTTTATACATAATACTTCAAAAAAATCAAAGTTAATTTAGTATAATCATTTTTATTTCAGATCTGCTTCAAAGGCATGGTTTTCCAAAGTGATACGGTCTCAATAACATGCTGGATGCCTAGAATCTAAGATCATCACATCGCACCAAGGAACATTGTCATAATAACCTTAAAAGTGAACTGTAGAACTATTTATGACACTTTTAATTGATGGTGGATTTAGGAAATTGATCAGAAAATATATGTTTCTGGGATAACTTATAGCTTGTTTCTGCAAATAATCAGGGTTTGTTATCTCGTGACATTTGAAACATTTTGGTCGAAGTTTGAATTCAATACTGACAATAGCTTGTATCCAACACGGACAATAACTTGTATCCAACACGGACAATAGCTTAGCTTGTATCCAACACGGACAGTAGCTTGTATCCAACACGGACAATAGCTTGTATTCAACACATAACTTTATTGATGGAACAAATAAAGAACATAAATATATTCTGCAATTCGTGTCTGCTGTATAACTCTGAACCAGATATGATTATCCCATCAGTCTTTTTAACTATTGAAAGGAATTTGATAAAAAAAAAGTTTGTCTGCTGACCGAAAGCCAGCAGAGATTATGGGATGGTGAGTTGTCCGTCAATCCTCTGTCGTCTTTTAACTTTTGCCTTGTGAACATGATAGGACCTTCATTATTAGTCTGATTTTTACCAAACTTTGCCAGGGTCTTTAAAATATCAATGAAAGCTCGAACAAGTTCAAAAACAGCGGAGCCAGATTGGATTAGTAACACCAGAGTTATGGCCCTTGTTTTGCTGAAAAATGACATATTTTGCCTTGTGAACACTAGCACTTTCATTTTGTATTTGATGTTTACCAAATTTTGTCAGATTGTTGATATTAATGAAAGTTCGACAACCAGCTATATCAGACCAGGAACACCAGAGTTATGGCAACTTGAATTATTGAAAAATGCCATATTCAATTGTGAACACTAGTTAAACTTGAGTTTCAACTTTCAACAACATGACATGTTATGAACAACTACCAGCATTTATTTTAAGGGTCATAATTCTGGGCGGGTAAAGGGCTCTTTTTGCATAAAGGTCAAGATCACTCTTATGTTCGGGAGCATCCATTAGAACAGCGGTCTGTTAATGGATCACGATCATAAAGCGATTCAAAAAGTTGTGATCCTAATGCGATCCATTAGAATGTATATAGTGTTACATAATAGCGATCCTAATGCGATCCATTAGAATGTACATAGTTTTACATAATAGCGATCCTAATGCGATCCATTAAAATGCATATAGTGTTACATAATAGCAATCCTAATGCGATCCATTAGAATGTACATAGTTTTACATAATAGCGATCCTAATGCGATCCATTAGAATGTGTAACTACTAGTGTTGCATAATACTAATAGCGATTCTAAAGCGATCCATTCTGAAAATTATTGGACTGATACTCCAATAATTAGCTGTGCGATTCTAGAGCGATCCATTCTAATGTGTATTAGATCGTGATCCACTAGTGGTTTTATAGTGTTACGTAATACAAAGACATCCATTTTGTAAAACACTGGATCGCTTTTGGATCATGATCCATACACGATCCATTAAAAGTCGTATAAGGAGTGCGATCCATTCAAAACCACTAATGGATCGTGATCATAAAGCGATCCAAGTGCGATTTTGATGCTGTTCGTGTTTTTAACAGATTTTGTCAGGAATATTAAACAGCGATCCATTAGCTCATTTGCATGTGAAATTGGACCGCTTCTAAATCGCTTTAAAATCATGATCTTGAAGCGATCCATTAACACGGTTTGTTAGGCTTTTTTTTTTGTTTGGGAGGCCTGCCGCATTTGTCCATTTCACTTTCATTTTCCAATTAATCAATAGCCATTGTAAGAATCTCAAATATGGACTAAAACATTCAGCATATCCAAACCTGTATATCATAAAGAATGTCCTATTTTTGTCTCCTGGAGCAAAAATAAAGCAAATATTTATACATGTTAAGAAACAAACACGAACCGAATAACACGGTTATAGCTATGTTACTGAGAAGTAATCAGTCTTTTCACAGTTATGTTAAATGTTGAATGCTGTTTTATTGTTTAAAAATAATGTAAATTGTTTCATCTACTGTACTAA
The DNA here is from genome assembly GCA_037043455.1 of Cyrtodaria siliqua. Taxonomy (NCBI): domain Eukaryota; kingdom Metazoa; phylum Mollusca; class Bivalvia; order Adapedonta; family Hiatellidae; genus Cyrtodaria; species Cyrtodaria siliqua. The sequence continues at coordinate 76,590 of JAWPHD010005744.1, read as the reverse complement.
TTACATTTACTTTTGTCATGACGTGTGGATGTACTGATGTACTGATGTACTGATTACATTTACTTTTGTCGTGTCGTGTGGATGTACTGATGTACTGATTACATTTACTTTTGTCGTGACGTAAGGATGTACTGATGTACTGATTACATTTACTTTTGTCGTGACGTGTGGATGTACTGATGTACTGATTACATTTACTTTTGTCGTGACGTGTGGATGTACTGATGTACTGATTACATTTACTTTTGCCGTGACGTGTGGATGTACTGATGTACTGATTACATTTACTTTTGTCGTGACGTGTGGATGTACTGATGTACTGATTACATTTACTTTTGTCGTGACGTGTGGATGTAATGATGTACTGATTACATTTACTTTTGTCATTACGTATGGATGTACTGACGTACAGACTACATTTACTTTTGTCGTGACGTATGGATGTACTGACGTACAGACTACATTTACTTTTGTCGTGACGTGTGGATGTACTGATGTACTGATTACATTTACTTTTGTCGTGACGTGTGGATGTTCTGATGTACTGATTACATTTACTTTTGTCGTGACGTGTGGATGTACTGATGTACTGATTACATTTACTTTTGTCGTGACGTGTGGATGTACTGATGTACTGATTACATTTACATTTGTCGTGACGTGTGGATGTACTGATGTACTGATTACATTTACTTTTGTCGTGACGTGTGGATGTACTGATGTACTGATTAAATTTACTTTTGTCATGTCGTGTGGATGTACTGATGTACTGATTGATGTACTGATTACATTTACTTTTGTCATGACGTGTTGATATACTGATGTACTGATTACATTTACTTTTGTCGTGACGTTTGGATGTACTGATGTACTGATTACATTTACTTTTGTCGTGACGTGTGGATGTACTGATGTACTGATTACATTTACTTTTGTCGTGACGTGTGGATGTACTGATGTACTGATTACATTTACTTTTGTCGTGACGTGTGGATGTACTGATGTACTGATTACATTTACTTTTGTCGTGACGTGTGGATGTACTGATGTACTGATTACATTTACTTTTGTCGTGACGTGTGGATGTTCTGATGTACTGATTACATTTACTTTTGTCGTGACGTGTGGATGTTCTGATGTACTGATTATATTTACTTTTGTCATGTCGTGTGGATGTACTGATGTACTGATTGATGTACTGATTACATTTACTTTTGTCATGACGTGTTGATGTACTGATGTACTGATTACATTTACTTTTGTCGTGACGTGTGGATGTACTGATGTACTGATTATATTTAATTTGTCGTGACGTGTGGATGTACCGATGTAATGATTACATTTACTTTTGTCGTGACGTGTGGATGTACTGATGTACTGATTACATTTACTTTTGTCGTGACGTGTGGATGTACTGATGTACTGATTACATTTACTTTTGTCGTGACGTGTGGATGTACTGATGTACTGATTGATGTACTGATTACATTTACTTTTGTCATGACGTGTGGATGTACTGATGTACTGATTACATTTACTTTTGTCGTGACGTGTGGATGTACTGATGTTCTGATTACATTTACTTTTGTCGTGACGTGTGGATGTACTGATGCAATGATTACATTTACTTTTGTCGTGACGTGTTGATGTACTGATGTTCTGATTACATTTACTTTTGTCGTGACGTGTGGATGTACTGATGTAATGATTACATTTACTTTTGTCGTGACGTGTGGATGTACTGATGTACTGATTACATTTACTTTTGTCGTGACGTGTGGATGTACTGATGTACTGATTACATTTACTTTTGTCGTGACGTGTGGATGTACTGATGTTCTGATTACATTTACTTTTGTCGTGACGTGAGGATGTACTGATGTAATGATTACATTTACTTTTGTCATGACGTGTGGGTGTACTGATGTACTGATTACATTTACTTTTGTCGTGACGTGTGGATGTACTGATGTACTATTTACATTTACTTTTGTCATGACGTGTGGATGTACTGATGTACTGATAACATTTACTTTTGTCGTGACGTGTGGATGTACTGATGTACTGATTACATTTACTTTTGTCATGATGTGTGGATGTACTGATGTACTGATTACATTTACATTTGTCGTGACGTGTGGATGTACTGATGTACTGATTACATTTACTTTTGTCGTGACGTGTGGATGTACTGATGTACTGATTACATTTACTTTTGTCGTGACGTGTGGATGTTCTGATGTACTGATTACATTTACTTTTGTCGTGACGTGTGGATGTACTGATGAACTGATTATATTTACTTTTGTCATGTCGTGTGGATGTACTGATGTACTGATTGATGTACTGATTACATTTACATTTTGTCATGACGTATTGATGTACTGATGTACTGATTACATTTACTTTTGTCGTGACATGTGGATGTACTGATGTACTGATTATATTTACTTTTGTCGTGACGTTTGGATGTACCGATGTAATGATTACATTTACTTTTGTCGTGACGTGTGGATGTACTGATGTACTGATTACATTTACTTTTGTCGTGACGTGTGGATGTACTGATGTACTGATTACATTTACTTTTGTCGTGACGTGTGGATGTACTGATGCACTGATTACATTTACTTTTGTCGTGACGTGTGGATGTAATGATGTACTATTTACATTTACTTTTGTCGTGACGTGTGGATGTACTGATGTACTGATTGATGTACTGATTACATTTACTTTTGTCATGACGTGTGGATGTACTGATGTACTGATTACATTTACTTTTGTCGTGATGTGTGGATGTACTGATTTTCTGATTCTATTTACTTTTGTTGTGACGTGTGGATGTACTGATGTAATGATTACATTTACTTTTGTCGTGACGTGTGGATGTACTGATGTACTGATTACATTTACTTTTGTCGTGACGTGTGGATGTACTGATGTACTATTTACATTTACTTTTGTCGTGACGTGTGGATGTACTGATGTACTGATTGATGTACTGATTACATTTACTTTTGTCATGACGTGTGGATGTACTGATGTACTGATTACATTTACTTTTGTCGTGACGTGTGGATGTACTGATGTTCTGATTACATTTAGTTTTGTCGTGACGTGTGGATGTACTGATGTAATGATTACATTTACTTTTGTCGTGACGTGTGGATGTACTGATGTACTGATTACATTTACTTTTGTCGTGACGTGTGGATGTACTGATGTACTGATTTCATTTACTTTTGTCGTGACGTGTGGATGTACTGATGTTCTGATTATATTTAGTTTTGTCGTGACGTGTGGATGTACTGATGTAATGATTACATTTACTTTTGTCGTGACATGTGGATGTACTGATGTACTGATTACATTTACTTTTGTCGTGACGTGTGGATGTACTGATGTACTATTTACATTTATTTTTGTCATGACGTGTGGATGTACTGATGTACTGATAACATTTACTTTTGTCGTGACGTGTGGATGTACTGATGTACTGATTACATTTACTTTTGTCGTGACGTGTGGATGTACTGATGTACTGATTACATTTACATTTGTCGTGACGTGTGGATGTACTGATGTACTGATTACATTTACATTTGTCGTGACGTGTGGATGTACTGATGTACTGATTACATTTACTTTTGTCGTGACGTGTGGATGAACTGATGTACTGATAACATTTACATTTGTCGTGACGTGTGGATGTACTGATGTACTGATTACATTTACATTTGTCGTTACGTGTGGATGTACTGATGTACTGATTACATTTACATTTGTCGTGACGTGTGGATGTACTGATGTACTGATTACATTTACTTTTGTCATGACGTGTGGATGTACTGATTACATTTACTTTTGATATGTCGTGTGGATGTACTGATGTACTGATTGATGTACTGATTACATTTACTTTTGTCATGGAGTGTTGATGTACTGATGTACTGATTACATTTAGTTTTGTCGTGACGTTTGGATGTACTGATGTACTGATTACATTTACTTTTGTCGTGACGTGTGGATGTACTGATGTACTGATTATATTTACTTTTGTCGTGACGTGTGGATGTACCGATGTACTGATTACATTTACTTTTGTCGTGACGTGTGGATGTACCGATGTAATGATTACATTTACTTTTGTCGTGACGTGTGGATGAACTGATGTACTGATTACATTTACTTTTGTCGTGACGTGTGGATGTACTGATGTACAGATTACATTTACTTTTGTCGTGACGTGTGGATGTACTGATGTACTGATTACATTTACTTTTTATCGTGACGTGTGGATGTACTGATGTACTGATTACATTTACTTTTGTCGTGACGTGTGGATGTTCTGATGTACTGCTTACATTTACTTTTGTCGTGACGTGTGGATGTTCTGATGTACTGATTACATTTACTTTTGTCGTGACGTGTGGATGTACTGATGTACTGATTATATTTACTTTTGTCATGTCGTGTGGATGTACTGATGTACTGATTGATGTACTGATTACATTTACTTTTGTCATGACGTGTTGATGTACTGATGTACTGATTACATTTACTTTTGTCGTGACGTTTGGATGTAGTGATCTACTGATTACATTTACTTTTGTCGTGACGTGTGGATGTACTGATGTACTGATTATATTTACTTTTGTCGTGACGTGTGGATGTACTGATGTACTGATTACATTTACTTTTGTCGTGACGTGTGGATGTACTGATGTTATGATTACATTTACTTTTGTCGTGACGTGTGGATGTACTGATGTACTGATTACATTTACTTTTGTCGTGACGTGTGGATGTACTGATTACATTTACTTTTGTCGTGATGTGTGGATGTACTGATGTACTGATTACATTTACTTTTGTCGTGACGTGTGGATGTACTGATGTACTGATTACATTTACTTTTGTCGTGACGTGTGGATGTACTGATGTACTATTTACATTTACTTTTGTCGTGACGTGTGGATGTACTGATGTACTGATAACATTTACTTTTGTCGTGACGTGTGGTTGTACTGATGTACTGATTACATTTACTTTTGTCGTGACGTGTGGATGTACTCATGTACTGATTACATTTACATTTGTCGTGACGTGTGGATGTACTGATGTACTGATTACATTTACTTTTGTCGTGACGTGTGGATGTACTGATGTACTGATAACATTTACATTTGTCGTGACGTGTGGATGTACTGATGTACTGATTACATTTACATTTGTCGTTACGTGTGGATGTACTGATGTACTGATTACATTTACATTTGTCGTGACGTGTGGATGTACTGATGTACTGATTACATTTACTTTTGTCATGACGTGTGGATGTACTGATGTACTGATTATATTTACTTTTGTCATGTCGTGTGGATGTACTGATGTACTGATTGATGTACTGATTACATTTACTTTTGTCATGACGTGTTGATGTACTGATGTACTGATTACATTTAGTTTTGTCGTGACGTTTGGATGTACTGATGTACTGATTACATTTACTTTTGTCGTGACGTGTGGATGTACTGATGTACTGATTATATTTACTTTTGTCGTGACGTGTGGATGTACCGATGTACTGATTACATTTACTTTTGTCGTGACGTGTAGATGTACTGATGTAATGATTACATTTACTTTTGTCGTGACGTGTGGATGAACTGATGTACTGATTACATTTACTTTTGTCGTGACGTGTGGATGTACTGATGTACTGATTACATTTACTTTTGTCGTGACGTGTGGATGTACTGATGTACTGATTACATTTACTTTTGTCGTTACGTGTGGATGTACTGATGTACTGATTACATTTACTTTTGTCGTGACGTGTGGATGTACTGATGTACTGATTACATTTACTTTTGTCGTGACGTGTGGATGTTCTGATGTACTGATTACATTTACTTTTGTCGTGACGTGTGGATGTACTGATGTACTTATTATATTTACTTTTGTCATGTCGTGTGGATGTACTGATGTACTGATTGATGTACTGATTACATTTACTTTTGTCATGACGTGTTGATGTACTGATGTACTGATTACATTTACTTTTGTCGTGACGTTTGGATGTACTGATCTACTGATTACATTTACTTTTGTCGTGACGTGTGGATGTACTGATGTACTGATTATATTTACTTTTGTCGTGACGTGTGGATGTACTGATGTACTGATTATATTTACTTTTGTCGTGACGTGTGGATTTACTGATGTAATGATTACATTTACTTTTGTCGTGACGTGTGGATGTACTGATGTACTGATTACATTTACTTTTTTCGTGACGTGTGGATGTACTGATGTACTATTTACATTTACTTTTGTCGTGACGTGTGGATGTACTGATGTACTGATTACATTTACTTTTGTCGTGACGTGTGGATGTACTGATGTACTGATTACATTTACTTTTGTCGTTACATGTGGATGTACTGATGTACTGATTACATTTACTTTTGTCGTGACGTGTGGATGTACTGATGTACTGATTACATTTACTTTTTTCGTGACGTGTGGATGTACTGATTACATTTACATTTGTCGTGACGTGTGGATGTACTGATGTACTGATTACATTTACTTTTGTCGTGACGTGTGGATGTACTGATGTACTGATAACATTCACTTTTGTCGTGACGTGTGGATGTACTGATGTACTGATTACCTTTACTTTTGTCGTGACGTGTGGATGTACTGATGTACTGATAACATTTACTTTTGTCATGACGTGTGGATGTACTGATGTACTGATTACATTTACTTTTGTCATGACGTGTGGATGTACTGATGTACTGATTACATTTACTTTTGTCGTGACGTGTTGATGTACTGATGTACTGATTACATTTACTTTTGTCATGTCGTGTGGATGTACTGATGTACTGATTGATGTACTGATTACATTTACTTTTGTCATGACGTGTGGATGTACTGATGTACTGATTACATTTACTTTTGTAGTGACGTTTGGATGTACTGATGTACTGATAACATTTACTTTTGTCGTGATGTGTGGATGTACTGATGTACTGATTACATTTACTTTTGTCGTGACGTGTGGATGTACTGATGTACTGATTACATTTACTTTTGTCATGACGTGTGGATGTACTGATGTTCTGATTACATTTACTTTTGTCGTGACGTGTGGATGTACTGATTTAATGATTACATTTACTTTACTTTTGTCGTGACGTGTGGATGTACGGATGTAATGATTACATTTACTTTTGTCGTGACGTGTGGATGTACTGATGTACTGATTACATTTACATTTGTCGTGACGTGTGGATGTACTGATGTACTGATTACATTTACTTTTGTCGTGACATGTGGATGTACTGATGTACTGATAACATTTACTTTTGTCGTGACGTGTGGATGTACTGATGTACTGATTACATTTACTTTTGTCGTGACGTGTTGATGTACTGATGTACTGATTACATTTACTTTTGTCGTAACGTGTGGATGTACTGATGTACTGATCACATTTACTTTTGTCATGTCGTGTGGATGTACTGATGTACTGATTGATGTACTGATTACATTTACTTTTGTCATGATGTGTGGATGTACTGATGTACTGATTACATTTACTTTTGTCATGACGTGTGGATGTACTGATGTACTGATAACATTTACTTTTGTCGTGACGTGTGGATGTACTGATGTACTGATTACATTTACTTTTGTCGTGACGTGTGGATGTACTGATGTACTGATTACATTTACTTTTGTCGTGACGTTTGGATGTACTGATGTACTGATTACATTTACTTTTGTCGTGACGTGTGGATGTACTGATGTACTGATTACATTTACTTTTGTCATGTCGTGTGGATGTACTGATGTACTGATTGATATACTGATTACATTTACTTTTGTCATGACGTGTGGATGTACTGATGTACTGATTACATTTACTTTTGTCATGACGTGTGGATGTACTGATGTACTGATAACATTTACTTTTGTCGTGACGTGTGGATGTACTGATGTACTGATTACATTTACTTTTGTCGTGACGTGTGGATGTACTGATGTACTGATTACATTTACTTTTGTCGTGACGTGTGGATGTACTGATGTAATGATTACATTTACTTTTGTCGTGACGTGTGGATGTACTGATGTACTATTTACATTTACTTTTGTCGTGACGTATGGATGTACTGATGTACTGATTACATTTACTTTTGTCGTGACGTGTGGATGTACTGATGTACTGATTACATTTACTCTTGTCATGACGTGTGGATGTACTGATGTACTTATTACATTACCTTTTGTCGTGACGTGTGGATGTACTGATGTTCTGATTACATTTACTTTTGTCGTGACGTGTGGATGTACTGATGTAATGATTACATTTACTTTTGTCGTGACGTGTGGATGTACTGATGTACTTATTACATTTACTTTTGTTTTGTCATGACGTGTGGATGTACTGATGTACTGATTACATTTACTTTTGTCGTGACGTGTTGATGTACTGATGTACTGATTACATTTACTTTTGTCATGACCTGTGGATGTACTGATGTACTGATTACATTTACTTTTGTCGTGACGTGTGGATGTACTGATGTACTAATTACATTTGCTTTTGTCATGACGTGTGGATGTACTGATTTGCATACTATCATTATAGTATAACAGTTATATCAGTTTCGGAATGTATCTGAATTAAATGCTATATGACGAATCAGATGACCAATTCAAATAAAATTCGAATTGTGCGGGTGATTCGGCAATGTCTAAACCCCAATAAATTACAACCATCATAAAAGTATATCTTATATCCTGAAATATGTCCCTGTTGGAACTTAACAACCCTGATTGAGTGTATAAAGAGTGTTTGATAGATAACATTCTGGTCAGAGTTCAGAAGGCAGTCTTATATGTAATGTTATGTTACAGAAGTGTTGAATAAATATGCATAAACCATACTACATTGTTTTATAATCAATACAGATATAAAAATCGAACAGGAAAAGCAGCATTCAAGGACGATAGAAACAAACACACAGAGAAACAAAGAACATATTTAAAGATGAATAAAGGCCAAATAAGACATCACAAACACAAAATAATTGACAATAGGGCTACCGCCTTGGAACGGTCAGTGGCAATAAAGGCCTCCGGGGAGTTAAACGAGGTTCTAGGGCGCACCAAACCTCCCACTTACCCTACTGTCAACAAAATAAAACGGGACAGTGTAAATAAAGAAATCCCCGCCATGAACTATTCTCTAACCAAAAAGGCAGCATTAATAGGCAATATAAGTAAAGTCCAACTTTATATGATACCATTAACTAGTTCTGTTTAAACAGTGTGAAGTTTGGTTTGTTTTTCGAACATAAGTAAGGTATTTTAAAATATTTATGCGATAACGTAGCCACACTCCATGGCAACTGTGTTGGACATTTATTATCGTCAAATTACTTATCAAATATGGTTTATCGTCGAAAAGAGACATGTTTATCATTTGGTAATAGTTTTATGAAAGATCTTTTCATGAAAGATCACGTTCATGTAAAATAATTTGTTTGTTTAAATGGTCTTTTACGCCATTTTCAAAACACCTAGCCTTATATATAACGTTCGATATTTTTGTGGTGGAGGCAGACCACCCACTTTTCCTGGATAAAACAATTAATGTACACTTCCCTCCATCCGTAAGAATCGACACTTCTTCACTTACAAGTCGAGCTCCCAGTGGGATTCGAACCCACAGCGGTGCGAGGCGACGACGTTAACCCATGTAAAACAAAGAACATAAGCAAATTCTAGAGACACATTTCATGAATAGAAGACACGTGTACATGTGTATTCAATTAATTGCGATTGATCTTGATTATGAAAACGCAATGATTGTAACTCATGAGTGATCGCATAGCCGATTGTCGTCTATTTAATGCAATGCCTTAATAATGTAGGCTACCATCCCGTATCAAGATAAACAGTAGTTATCTCAACAAGCCACACGCCGCATATACTACTCTAAGTTTGCTAAATACCAAACTTTTTACGCATTATGACTGAACCCAGAGCAGATGAAGGATATTCATGGTTTCTTTTATTGGTCTCATGCTATATATGTCGAGTACGGAATGACAAAATGCATTAATCCTAAAACTAAATTAATTGTTGGGTTGTGTGCTGTTGGTAAAACCAGCCATCGTAACATTTAGAGATAACCATGCTAAGATTTTCAATCTGGGACGGTATGTGAGTGGTTTTACGGTCTGAAATTTCGTTTTACGGCGACACGGTAGCGGAGCCTTCAAACGTAATTTCAGACCGTTAAACCAGGGAGTACGCCCTGGTTAAACTAACCACATACCGTCCCAGATTGAAAATCTTAACATGGTTATCTCAATTCTAATGCTTTTCTTTTTAACTGCCAGACATATAAAGTAAAGTCATATATAGACACTTGTTTTTTTCTATGAAAACTCAAGTTCATCGGTAACGAAATTTTGTTAACGGCATCCAATGACGTCGCTTGTTACAACGTTATGTAATGCAGGGGCAATTCGGGAAAATACGGACAAACGTATAAATACGGACACTTTCCGAGAAAAGCCGACTTCGTACGAACTATTACTAATAGGATTACGGGTTTCACCTTTTTGGTAGTTAATTTCTTCCTCTCGGTTCCACACGCAGAACCGTCTACGTCACACAAAATATGAGACTCGTACTTTTGCCACGAAGTCAACCACGCTTCCTTTCCGATTTTTCGTCAACATCGATAGGGTGTTGTATCTCGATAGGTGTAGTAACATTGCTATAACAGGTATAATTTTCAGCAAAATATTCAATAAATGGTACATTTATGTAGATGAACATTTCTGTTTCGAGAAAGTAACAGGTTTGACGGTATTTGAAAGAGAAAATATTGAGAAAAAATAGATTTTAAAATCGTCCGAACTTTCCCATGCCACTTTAAAGCAGTCGGATAACGTACTTTTCAGACGGTAAATCGGGCAAATTTGAGACGTTGGCCAATGGAGTTACGCGTTACATTACAGGTGCATTAGAATGTCGAATTGAAATCTTGGTGCTCAGCTATTATCGATTATGTTCTAATAATCAATGACACAGTTAAACTAGTATAAATGTTATTCATTTTATGCTTAACAGTGAAATAGTGGATTTTAGCAATGAAATAATTTAGAAGTTATAGGGAAATAAAAACAGAAAATCAAATAACGTCGTCAATTTTTTATTTATTTTTCTGCTTCGCATTCGTGCAAATATAAAGTTTTCACACTTCTGAATGAAATAAAATCGCTCAAAAACAACAACTATCCTCTATGTATTTATATACTGATATCAGGCTGTAAAGGCAACGGCACAGAAAATAGTGCACTGTTTCTATGTAAACAATATGGCCGTTAGTCACACGTGTTGATGTATAATTTGCGTTGCATGTTTGTTTTTTACAATGCAGATGAAGGTTTTAACACTGCTTTCTTGTAAATGAACTATTAATGGAGCAATCGGCTAAATGGCATTGCAAAGTTTGGATGATAACTTTGATTTTAAATGCAAATTTGTTTTTGATGGAATCTAAGTCGCGATGACGTACTTAAAATCTATATAACACGGTTAATTATTTTGTTCATATTAAAATATGTAGTGATCTTCTATATGAAGTGATTTACATGTCTTTCGTTTTCAATTATTAATTATCGTCTCAGTTGTTATATAACTCCTCAGATCTCGCAGTGCTCTTATAGACTGCCAATCAGAAAACGTATGTATGTAGCAGTGCGTAATGGGATAATGCTAAAGAACAATACCTAAAATTCGATTATTAAGGGAAGTAAATATGAAAGCATTATTTATAAATATTGTCCTTAATATTGTCTTGAAATGACCTTAACGGTTCATTCGATTGTTGGCTTTTGAGTCATTGAGTACTAACTCTCTATGCGTTTTATATTCATATATACATGATCATCTGTGTGGTTTACTTATATGGACTTTTGTTGCTGTTTTATTAATGCTGTCTATCTCATTATATAAATATCACATCCCATGGAGGGTGATAGAACATATTGTCAACCCGAGATTGGTAATGTCCACCGAGGCTTTAGCCGAGGTGGACATTACCACATCGAGGGTTGACAATATGTTCTATCACCCTCCATGGGATGTGATATTTATTTTATTATACCAAACATCAAAATTCATTTAATCAGCAATTATTTTTTATTAGCAACAATAAAGAACTTGAAAAATTTTTTGCCATGAAACATTACCATGAAACATTACCAATTGTTGACTGATCGGGAATGGGGAAATTACATAGAGAATTTTGAGTGAGGTATAATAATAGAGGATATAGCCTCACGGGGATTTCTTTATTTACTTTGTCCTGTTTATTTGGATTGGCACGAGGATAACAATGAGTTTTTTTTTTTTTTTTGTGGCCTTAAACTGCGAAGAAGTCAAGCATTACAAGTCTAAATATAGATGTTGTACACAAAAGAACTCTATAAATGGAGGCCTAGCGCTAAAATTGAATGTCAGTTGCTCAGTAAATTTAGATGAAATATACTACTTTGCAGAATGAACAATGACAAATCATGACAATTTATGATACAAATAGTGTTTATGGATGGAGGGTATCCTACGTTTGAAGTAATACGATGAAGACTGTACGAAAACTCATGAAGTTAAACTTGTGAGAATACTTTCCCCCACCCACTTGCTTACAATACAGTAATAGAACCTGATTTAAATATATAGCGGCGTTTTGGTTTCAAGACGGCACCCTGTTGACGGCATCCTGTTTATGCTTGCTTAAATGTGTCCATGTTATTGTTGATTGTTTTGAATGCGTATTTGTTGATGTCTGAGTTCGGTGAATGCTACATTTTCTGTTCGTGCTTTGTATCTATTTTAGCAGCAACGTTTCTATCAATGCGACAATGTTAAAAAAAAAGTACAATAATAACACCTAAATTAAAACCTATTTTAGAGATGTTATGAAGGAAATAATTGAAAACATATGAGTAGAAATAAACCTCCTGATTTTAAAACCTTTAAAACTATTCTCTCAAACATATTTGACTACTATGCAAATACCTGATAGTTGCCATGTGTGATAAGTAATTCAGTGTTTGTAGTATGACAATGATTTATGTTGTATCACGCAAGTATAAGCAATATGAGGTCCAGGTGCGTAATTGCATTATATTTGCTCTTAAGATTAATGTTTTTATTCGTTGTAGAAAGCGACATATTATTGTCAATATTCAGTTCTAAATTAGTTTAGTTTAAAATATATATTATATTAAGTTCAAAGAGACGTATAGGTCCATCGGGCCGGTTTTACATGTTACTGTTAAATATATTAGTATTTTGTATATACACATGTAACTTTAATAAATAAACTTATTTACGTGTCTACTTACTTCTTGCACTGTATTACTTACTTACTCATTTACTTTAATACTTTCTAAGTTACTGACCAACTTTATAGTAAGTAAATACGTAAGTAAATCATTTATTAACGTGAGATGTGCATATAACAAATATACTTTAGACTCCATCCTCTTTATCAAGCGACAGTCCCTTAATGATTCCACCTATTGAAAAACAAATGATAACATGATATTGGCAATGGAATGATACAAACTTTGGTACCAAACATGAAATATTCATTTAGGAATTATTTAATTTAATTCTAAAAAAAAACTTTATACAATTTAATCTAAACAAAACTCAGTGTCCACTTTCTTTTGCAACTGAGTATACATGCAAGTACAAGAACAATGGTACACAATACCATACACCCGGCCCACTGGGCCTCTAAGTCACCATTACAAAAGATGTATCAAACTATCAAGTTCCAGTTCAAACAAATTATGATAAGCATGGTCTGACAATTTTCTGGTAACTTAAAGCTGAACAGTCCCTATTTTAACTGGTAATAACTCATGAATATGAATGAGTCACGTGTGAAGTAGTTTCAAATCGACGAACACCCCAAAAGTCGGTATATAAGGAGAAATCGATACGTAAAATTCCACATTTTTATTTAGCCTCCGTACAGGTAACATCGATAAATATACGGCTCCGGAATATATGTGATAACAAATAGTTGCCCGGAACGGGATTTGAACCACAGTCTTGCACTTGTAAGATTTGAAAGATGTACGCTGAACCACTGCTATTTTTGGTATTGTGTAGCATTTTTAACACTAAATAGCCATTACTTAATAACAAGAGCGCGCACACAAACACATCAAGCGCTAAATTACAAGTCGATATATGGTTGATTTGAGACGAAGTATTAGTTTCATATTGATAAGATACAGTATTACACCAGGCAATGTTAATTTACACGTGCGACAATATGGACTGCATATTTATTGATCCATCTTTACGTTCAAATATGTTAAGTTATTTTGCCTCATAATATATTTTAGTTAGTATACTATTTCTCATGCAGCGTTGTAGTTCAGTGGATAGAGCACAGGACTTGAAATCAGAAGGTCGTGTGTTCGAGCCCCGAAAGAAGCTAACTTTTTTTTCCGGTAAAAATTACTGTTACCTGTGAATAGGTACGATTTGCACTGGTCGATGTATATACAGTAAATGATTTCATGCGTGTGTGTGTGTGTAGTTCGAAGGTTTAGAGTCCGTCCCCCAACGAACACGTCGAGGTAACCCTGACGCGATGGGCACAAAAGAGCCTGGACTTTTCTAGATGAGTATGTAGGTTGATCTGGTGCTGCTGTGTAGTGTAGTGTAGTCGATTCTCTTGTAGGTATGCCGTGTTGTGTCGCTGCTGCTCTATGTAGTTTCGCTGTGGCGGTGAAGTGGTCTGGTCGAGGTGGCCTACATCCGCTAAGGTGTTGTCCTACATCCGATACAAGGTCGGGTTCTCTGTTTGGGGCCACACCCATCACAGTATAACCCCTGCGCCGCACACACCGCCCGATGGCCCTCTTCCGTCTTCGGTTTTTCGGTCTTCTGTCCTCGGCGTCGATCCGCTGTGGCGGTGTAGCTCTCGGCTCCGGACTTCTGACTTCAAACTTCCGACTTCAGTGTGGCCATCAGATGATGTGTGCTGTGATGGGACGCAGGAGACATCCTCACTCTCTGTCAAATGACACTCAGGCTACTGAACCGTAATAAAGCAGTTCAGTAATACCAGTATTGACCATAATACGCGAATAAAGTGCTCATACCAGTAATGTTGTATAGGGCTGGCAAGGCGACCCCTATACTGACATCATGAGTGTCATCAGTGCCCACGCAGCGACGTGCACGCGGTGAAGATAGCAGGTGGAATGATTTCATGCGTGAGTGATAGTTTTTATTTTTGCTCGCCCTATGGCACTAGGCCTTTTGGCGAGCTGGTGATTTCATGCGCTATATTTGCTCGCTTAAATACCCGATTTCGACATGAGCTGGTGAACATGAAGTTACAAATAAAGACACTACTACAAAGAATAAATCGATTGATATAGGGCGTCTGTAGCTTTAAGTCAAAAGATTTGCACGGTTTATAAAATATACTTAAGGCCAAAAGATCTGCATGGTTCTTTATATTATCATATTTTTCAAATGGTTTCAATTTTTACGTTCGTCATTAGCTGTCGTCAGCAATCGCCTTAAACGTTGTCACCCGGTTTTCAATACAATTGATCACTTCACGGTTCGATACGTACGATTGAAAATAAAATATTAAATTTTAGTAAGTTTAGAAGGAATTTTGTTAGATTTTATGAACCGTGCAAATCTTTCGGCCTGAAGTTTATATGTAAACCATCAAGACAGCATATGTTTATTATCCATTTTACAATTATAAATATATTTATATAGTACACACCTCTTTTATTTAAACAGTATATCTCGTCTTTTAAGGTAGGCATTAACCAGAAACTTAGCAACTTTTCTTGTACATGATATTAGGAGGTAACACAGTTTCTCATTATTCGTAAGATACGTATACGAATTGTCTGTAAGTTGCTCATGAAATTCTTGGTTTCTTATAAAGGTATACGTAGGGCAAATCAATCGAAAATGTAATTCGTCCTCAGTTTCATTTAATTGGCATAATTTACAGATCCTTGGCTCAACACCTTCTCCTACATAGCGTCCTGTTTCTACTCTCAGAGGCAATATACCCCACCGGAACTGTGCCAATAATGCTCTCTCATTTTCTGAGACTTAATCTGAGATAAGTCTAACATTCAAATATGTTCTTGAATTTAATATAGGTTCTTAGCTTAGACACGTTCTTCACGTTCGTTTCCCAGATATTCGAGTAGAAATTAACAATATTGCTTCGGGCAATATCAAGATTAACAATAGCACGATTATCATACGATTCTAATAGATTAAGTTTAGACATAACGGATTTTAAGTCACAAAACCAATTTGATCTTGTATTACTGTTAGCATAGTCTATATTAAAGACTCGTTTGGTTAACCTGCTATCGTCAGATTGTAAAAAGTCTGTTCCATTATCTGATCATATTGAGCCATCTGCGATAAACACTGGGGAGCCAGCCTGTGTCTCCAATTATGGCTAACGTCGGTGTAAATCTGTGTACGCTCATGAATTACCTAATAGCCCGATGTTAAACATTGTCTATTGATTGGAAAGTTTTAACGCCCAAGAGTCTAATATGGGAACTTCACAGGAGTTGTAAAGTTTTTGAAAATAATTAAACCCTATGTCTTTTAAGTTATGCATTTTGGAGATATTATTTCCTAAAGCTCAACCGCCACCTTTTGCCAACGCTTTGGCGTTATACATTTAGTTACATTTATCGTGAACAACTAACTACTCCTAAGTATTTGCACTTGTCCACAGTTTGAAGAAGTTATTTCCAACTTTGAAAACAAAGTTACTTTGATTGACCCTTACCTTTCTAAAGTGCATGCACTTGGATTTTTCGGTATTAATGAGCACTCGTCAGTGTTTGCACCAGTTATGCAGTGTATCTAGTGTAAGTTGAAAGATGTCCCCGGTTTTTACGATGAGGACTATGTCATCGGCGTAAAGTAATATGGATATCTGATTGACCCCAAGGTCAAGGTCATTCACTTTATATGTGCCCCATGTAGGAACGCTAAAGGTTACACTAACGCTAAATGTTACAACTGACGCTAAATGTTACAAACTTGACGGTGTATATAATTATATGTGTACAATTTGGCTGTTGTTGGCGGAACAGCTTCTTTAATGTTAGAGTTCCCAAAATTATGAAAAAGAACTTTAAACATATCAACCATATGCACATAACATTCAATCTCACTTTTTACGTATGTCGCTATGGCATTGCAGTGCAGAATTATACTGAAGATCAATGACAATGCATGCACCATTAACTCCATATGTTTATGCTGTTCGATTATTCGCAAACCATTTGGAATAAAACTGCTGAACCAACATTTTCTATTTGTTTTAGATATTTAATCTTTAAACATAACGTGTTTCATTTGTTTATTGACAAGCAGTTACGCAGTTATTTACCGATTGGGAATACATTTCATTTGGTTTTACTGGGCTTTTTATTGTTTGACGTCTGACAGTATTATGCCATAAATGCTTTTGAGAAATTGAATTCTGTGTGCGATGTGACTGACAAAAACCGGAAATGCACTTTCAAAACACCAATCAGTGATTTAAGAAGTAATTTATTACGTCTTTGCACCAATGTGGTATGTACTAAATCCAGATGTGCAAGTAATAAAATGTTAAATGTCGACACGTTATATGGATTATATCATATTTTGTCCAACATGACTCAAATTTTGAAAAGATTTGTTTTGTGGTGCGTTTTCATCGACTTTGAGTATATTTCAGAATCGAATGTAAAACGTTATGATCTTTTTTTTCTTAAGCTAGAAATGTTTTATACGTAGTGAAAAACGGATCACATTATAATTTACTTTTGAGCACAATGTTTTGTATTGATAGAATGAATGTGGTACTCGTCGACACGTACATAGGCCATATTGTGCTCGAACACCGATGAAAATGAAATGGTCAATTATTAACAAATTATGCTAAAATATATAGATAAACATATATACAAATAATGGATGATATGGTAAATTGATAAAAATAAAAAAAAAATCCCAGGAAATCCATTGGAAATGAAAGGTTGTTTTGATGATTTCAGTAAAAAAAAAAAAATCATGAAAGGAGAAATGTGGAAATCGTCGAACGCGATAAATACAAAACATATTGCAGTCTCGGTTTGACAGTTAGCGAAAATTGCTTGCTACCGTTCACGCCCTTTAGCCCCGGGTTGAGCAGAACTCAATATTTAAAATGTCAATAGTACATACATTTGAGCCATCTCGAAGGTGGTATGCAAATGACGGTGAACATGGAACCCTCAATGCGGCATTTTCACATCATTCCATGGCCAGCGACGTATGGTCCCAGTTTCTAAATAAAAAGCGTTGCCTAACGAGAAAACAATCGGCGAAATAAACAAAATAGAATTTAGCTGGAAGCAGAGGGTGTGACGCCTACGTATCACAGGTAACAGTCAAAAGACTAAATTAAAAAGCAGGTAACATATCCTAAGGGTGATTAAACAATACTTAGAACCTTTAAAGGCTGGAGTAGTGGAAACACCTATTCGAAATTAAAGTATTTGTGTACCCACAATATCTGTAAATATCGGGCTCAGCGATCTCCAAAGGTCGGAATGAATATCAGTTCTGATTGCAAGAACGGGGAGACGTTTTACCGCGGCAAACTGCACAGGCAACGCTACTGTGATATATAAAAACGTATGAACGGAAAAAATTGAAAATCGTCGAACACGATAAATACAAAGCATACTGCAGTCTCTGTTTGATTGAGACTGTTCATGAACGGTAGTGAAGAGTGCTTGTTACCGTCCAAGCCCCTTAGACCCTGGTTGAGCTTTAATGCGGTCTTTTCACACCATTCCATAGCCAGCGGCGTATGGTCCAGTTTCCAACAAACGCGTTGCCGTAAACGAGAAAACGAAGGGCGAAATAAACACCAAGGTCTCTTTTTTACACTTTAAACCAACGTTTCAGTGGAATTCACCCACCTTTTTCAAAGTTACACAATAATTAACAAAATGTAAGTAACATCCATCTTGCTGTATTGACAATCCTAACACAAATGTTTCACGACGTCGCTATGACGTCGTGACGTCACAACGTTATTTAAGAAGTAGAACGTCGTTTACTGTGAATTATCGTTTAATATATCATGGTTTGCAGTTCAATTGTAAACAATAACTTCACGTGAAATTATTGTTTACAATTGAACGACAAAGCGTGATATATTATAGATAATTCACCGTAAACGATGTTCTATTTCTATTCTAATACCCCTAAAATGTGAAAATAACGCACACATCTGAAATCTTTCGCATTGCTTTGCTTACTCTCCTAACGTTGCATACGTTACAATGCGCAATGCGCAATGCTTATTCTCCTAACGTTGCAAAAATTATAGTGATATATCGTTCAATATAACGAGATATTTTAAACTAGGCTATATAGTGCGGGTGTATTAGAATTAGTTATTATGTTGAAATGCCATTACGAGAATAGCGCCAAAACTCAGTTATGAAAGTTAAGATACTGAAAAGTTGAAACGTACACCATACTTCCCTATAAACTGATACAGGTACTTAAAGTACAACATATATATTTCTCTATAGTAAGAATACAAATATTCTACTTTTTCTATTAAATTAATTTTATCTTACTAATACATAGACATGGAACTTTAAATTATTATCTTTATAATAAGACTATACTTAAATACCTCAAGCAATATCCTAGAATGATATATCTATACATATCAAATAATGTTATGGTATTCATGACTAAATATATAGTTACTTTAAGTATACTTAACGTCATTAAAAGTAAAAGTTTTTTATTTTGTGTTTTGTATCCAAGATCGATTACATAATTCCGATTTTACTTATTTCAATACATGCATTTGATCGGTCACCAGATTTATATGGAATGTGGATAATTTCTAACATGTACATAACACTACAATCGATCTTGGAAATAAACACAACAGAAACAGAAACAGAAGTATATATCATTATACTAGTATTCTGTTCAATATATATATCATATTATGTTTATTATTTAAAGAAAAAATTATGAGAGTGGACCTTTGGAAACGGCCGAACACGAAACATACGAAATATTGCAGTCTCGGTCTGATTGAGACACCCATTCGAAATTAAAGTAAGACACCAAAAGTATTTGAGAATGTACCACCGATATCTGTAAATATCGGGCTCAGCGATCTCTAAAGATCAGAATGAATAACAGTTCTGACTGCAAGCACGGTGAGACGTTTTGCCGCAGCCACAATGCACAGGCAACGCTACTGTGATGTATAAACAGTATGAAAGGAGAAATTTGGAAATCGGCGAACACGATAAATACAAAACCTATTTAAGTCATTTAAATAGTCACCTGTAGCATCAAATATTTTAAGGTATCTCTTCTTTCTGTTTTGCGCGGGGAGGTGGTGTTTTGTGAATGTGGTCTTGCCTGATATGCATATTTTTCTGATCTTTTTACAATTCATAATATCAGGCATCATCAACTCTTTGACAAAATTAAAAAAAAATTGCTTCATATGTAAGTTTTTTTTTACGATTTTTGATGCGACAGACTTTCTATGGCTCATAGAAAGCTTGCGAATATTGTAAATGTAGAAAACATGTATACAAATCTCAATAAAGTGAGTTTTAAGGCGATTAAAGCCTTATACCATATTTTGTGTACAAATTAAACGTTGATGTCAAGTCAACAGTAATGTTATTCTGTTGTAAATAGCCCTATATTCCCTATTTTACTGTGCCTTCATTGGGATATCATGGAGACAGCTCATATACAAGTTTTGCAAAATATTCTTAGGTGTAAAAATGCAACTACCAAATATGGCAGTTCTTGGAAGATTTCCTTTGACAATTAACTGCAGGGACATAGCTACAAAATACTGATTAGAATCATAAATAACTTGATAGCAATAGTCAAGATAGTGCGTGATAAGACTTTTTTTATGAACTGAATTGGGGTTTTAAGGCGCACCAACACATGAAAGATTATATGGCGCCCAACAGGAGTGAACATGCCAGGCTCGTCCTCCATGTACATCGAGATAAAATATTGAGAACGGGCCTAGAACCTTCTCACCCTAAACTGCAGAGTTGCCGCAAATTCTATTGTAGATACTCCATTTACGCTGGAGCCACGTTATTGTTTTTCTGCCACTGCTCTAGTGATATGAGCGTGATGGCAGCTGAAACAATGCAGGGGTCATGATAAAGACCTTTAATGAGCATGAACAAAAAATGATAAAATGAACATAAATTTGGGGGATGCTACCCCTCTGCCTTCCCCTCCAACGGGATCTGCAGTGGCCCTATTCTTTGCCCAGTAACCACAAGGGGCGCGTGATAAGAACAAAAGATAGCTGATACATAGAGAAATGTCCACAGATCGAGTATACAATATGTTGGACAAACAGGTCGATCCTTAAAAGTTCGATTACGTGAACACAAATATAATGCAAGTAATCCTAAAAAGTTAAAAAATTACATGTACCAACACTTTCGTCAGTCAGGTCATACTTTTAATTACGTAACTGTTCAACCGGTTGAATATATATTTTTTGATAATGATGCTACTAAAAGCTTCAAAATAAAAGCTAGACATATTGCAGAACTTAAGTGGATGAAAAACTTACAGACACCTTATCCACTCGGCCTTAATGACAATATTTATCAAGAAGGAAATATTTCTAAAGGTCCTAATATTGACATTTTTTCTATATTTTCTATTCGAAAGCGTAAATCTAGGTCTCATGGTCTTAGGCGTAATGGTAACATCAAACGTAAATCGCGTGTAATTATTTCTGTCGCTGATTTACATACTATTTTTAAACAGTCTGGAAAGCACTCTATGCTTTCACGGCTTACCTCTTTGTCCATTTCTTCACTAAAGTTGATCGACGAGGAAGCCGACAAAATGTTCATTCGTACAGATCCCTTGTATAACACTGCTTCCATAGTTCAAAGCTACACACAACATGTTCTCCGACCCCATATTGACAAGGAGTCTGATCACGTCAGGCATTTTCTAAAACTTCTATATATTAATAAAGGTATTGATTTCATTGACATGCCTAGTATTTTTCGGGATACTCATATAGTTGATTCTATCCCAAGATATTAAAAAAATTCCGAAAGTCCTGTAATTTGTTTTAAATATAAAAAGCCTATTAGAAATATTATTTTCAACTATAACAAAATAGATTCTGACCTTGATATAGTACATAATACTCCTAAGGAATGTGAATGCAACACATCAACATTTTGTTATGCTCCAGCAGGTCATGTCATCACTGGTAATTTTGATATTGTTGATAAACTTATTCGGCATTCGTTTTCGAAAGGTCCTAAATATAGATTACCTTCAACTATTGATTTTAATGCCTGTCGTGCCCAGATCGCCCACTCCATTGAATATTTTAGTATAAAATGGTGTCGTAGAGAACATGCGAATCCAAACTCGCTTTCTACTTGGAACAAATCAATTCTTAAAATTATAGATACACGTATTAACTTTTATAATGCTAACCCCTCTTTACTTCCTCCGAGACCTAGGTTTTCCTTTCGTAATTTAAAATCGGGATTTCAGGAATTTCATAATAAATTTGTTTTAGTTCCTGCAGATAAAGCAGCTAATAATGTAATTATTGTTTGACGCCTACATTACGTCAATGTTTTATCTCTGGAACTCGGCAGCACCAATTCGTATACTCCAGTTAATTCTACTGAGGATGATGTTGTTTCCGCACATGTCACTCGGTGTACTACTTTCAAGGCTGGTGTAAACGATAAGCAAAGTAAACTGCCTAACATGTACTGGATTCCTAAATTACATAAAACTCCGTATAAGGCTCGCTTTATTTCGAATTCTAGTGCCTGCACCACAACAAACATCTCCAAACTTTTAACTTCTTGTCTTACTGCCGTTAAAAATCACGTTTAACTATATTGTGATAAAACTTATGAAAACTCTGAGATTAGTTTATTTTGGTCTATAAAATATTCAGGAGACGCTCTGGTAAAATTTTAATAAAGGTCAAGTTTCATCAATAAGCACTTATGACTTCTCTACACTATATACAACCTTACCACATCACTTTATTAAAGACAAGCTAATTTCTCTTATTCAAAAAGCATTCTCTAGAGAAAATACTACATTTTTGACATGTAATAATATTCAAGCGTTTTTTACTAACGGCAGTTTATACAGTTATACTATGTGGACTTGCTATGAAGTTTGTGAAGCACTCATCTTCCTACTAGATAATATTTTCATCAGGTATGGTACCACCGTTTATAGACAAATTGTTGGTATCCCTATGGGTACGAACTGTGCACTTGTCGCAGATTTGTTTTTAGTTTGCTATGAAAGAGATTTCATGTTGAGTCTTTCACCAGATACCCAGGCAGATGTTATTGAAGCTTTTAATGACACCTCTCGGTATCTGGATGACATACTGAACATTGACAACCCTTTCTTTCCAATTATGGTTGATAATATTTATCCTAAAGAACTTCAGCTTAATAAAGCAAATATATCTGATAATAACGCGTCTTTTCTTGATTTAGATCTCTCGATTGAAAATGGTGAAATAATTAGCAAAATCTATGACAAGAGAGATGATTTAATTTTGATATTGTTAATTACCCCCACTTGGATGGGGATGTTTTTCGAGCAACTTCTTATGGGGTGTATGTGTCTCAACTTATTCGTTTTTCAAGAGCTTGTACTCGAGTTGAGGATTTTAATATTCGTAACTAAAAAGCTACTCAATCAGGGTTACCGTTACCATAAACTTCGTAAAATCTTTGCAAAGTTTTATTATCGTAACCCTGATATTCTTTCCAAATATAAAAGTAATTTAAGCACTCTTCTGCGACAAGGACTATCACAACCTGACTTCTATGGTGATGTGATTTATAAACTTCGTAAAATTCTTGGTCATGATTACTTTCATACTATCTTTGTTAAACTTGTTAACAAGTTTATCAAAGAGGTTATGACCCTATCATTTTGCAACCTACTGCATGCTTGGTGGTGGACCCTTTTACAGTTCGCCACTATGCTTTCCTCTTTAATTGTACGATGACCGGACAGGCTGAGTACCCTATGATGACGCCTACCTAAAGCCCATTGGGACGGTGGCGTTTGATGTTTGTCTATGATCTTTCTTGTCGTGCCCTTAATGTTTGATTCTCTTATTGCTCTGGCTTCTGCCAAGTCACTGAGTACCTTCATTGTGGCTTTCTAGGCTATTGTTTTTTTTGTATTATTTTTAAACGAGCATATTTCGTCAGTTAAACGCCAAAAGGGCTCATCAACATTTTTTACAGTTTTGAGAAAAAACACTTTTAAAATTATGAGGTTGATTAAAAATCCATTTATTAATCGTCAATTAAAATATTACACACAGTTATTGGTATTAGCATCGTATATTTGTAATAAGAAAGGCAACGTCATAGACCTTTAATCAAGGCCATATATGGTGTGTTTTGTTAATGAGCCCTTTTGCCTTAAACTTCAAAGCTTTTTTTAAGAGTAGATTGTTCGAGACCAAAAGGGCTCATCAGACTTTTATATTGTAGGTAACAAGGTTGATATTGATGTAATATATTTATAACACTGGTACGCGTATGGTAAGCTTGTATGTACACTTTAAGATATATGTCCATTAAAATAAAGTCCATAATTCTAAACAATGTCACTATCTGCCTCATCATCATTAAGGACATCTGGCATTGGCAGGTAGTCTTTTGCTACTTTACTTGTGGGCAGGGCTTCGTAAAACCCCTTATACACTGCAGGTATTACCAATGTCTTGCTAACGTCTAACAAGTCTCTCTTCTTTAGGTCTGAAATGGGTATCTTTTCGCTATACTCTAGGTAATTCCTTTTCAATTGCTGGTCGTCCTTGTACATATCTTGTGACATTAACCCTTCTAAATTCACCGTCGTATTCATACTTAATTTGTATTTCTTCTGGGAATTCTTTTGAATCTTTCAAAATGTTAACACTAAGCCAGTTTACTTTCTTGCCATCTATATCAGTTTTAAAGTTTTTGTAATTGCTTTTGGTGTTACTTTCCAAATCATAGAATGAGTCAAATCGCATAGGTATTACTGTGTACTGTTTGTGTCGACGGGCCATGTGCATGACAAGTGTCCCATCGATCATGTATGAAGATTGATGTGCACTTTTTGGCATGTTCTATTGATGAATGCATAGAATCGCATTCTATCCGTGTATGGCCCGACTCAAGAAACTTCTGTTCAATTGTCTGAACATGCTGATGTTGCACGACTGTGTTCAGTAGCCCTCCTGCTAAATATTGATTACGATTTTGGCCAGAGCAACAGTCTGAGTATAGAATAACTTGTCGGACAATCGATGGCAGTGAACGAATGTGCGTTATTACACAAGACCCAATTTCTGAGGAACCTCGCTGACCATGAGTTTCATCCCAGATATAACATGTTCCTTGCTAATTAAAATACAGTCATATTATAGCAGTTTAGCTTTCTTGTGTATTATACTTGATTGACATTTGAGCATGTTGTTGAAAGGACAGCCTCTAGGTCGAATGTAGCTACGAAAATGGATTTATCTGATTTTGCTCTAAGTTTGTCCTGTTCTTTTTCAACTCTTGTTTTTTCTTTCCGCTCAATATGTGCTTTATAGACATTTTCATCTTCAATAGTTGCTGTTCTTTTCATTGTATGTGTTACATGCCTGGCAAGAATCTTTCTTTGGATTGTGAAATGAAATAGGTTTGAGATCTCTTCTTCATTGACGGCTTTCGAATTGGTTATATAACATTTGTAATGATCTTCATTTCTTAGTAATAGTTGACAAAGTTTTTCTCTTAAATCAATTGTAGAATCTATTGTGTTGAGATGGAAGAGGACAGCATTAAAGTAAGTTTCCATCTGGCGTAACAGGTATTTTCTCCAATGAGTCTCATTTCCGCATGCTTCTTAAGAATGGTGTGTAGGCTATGATGCTCACTGCTTTGTGCTAAGGCTGTCTGTAATTGACTATCTAGATGTTCCATTGTTTTTGCTTTAGTGGATTTATGTTTAGGCTGCTTCTTCATTTCTTTCCTCGTCATTATTAAATTCCTGGCCTTCATTCCGAAAATGTCTTTCTTTTCAGACATATCACTCTCTCTCCCCTCTTTCCTCTTTTATGGCCGAAACCTTTTTCGCACCCATTTTCTGCCCTTCCGTTTTCCAGCTAAAATGACATTGTCGTCACTTGACAAACTGTCTTCTGAAGATGTATACGTTTTATCTTCACAGCTATCATCGTAGTCAGATGTATCTAGTGATAAGTTTGTATTTTCTTTCTCTGTAACTTCTTCTGTACACGCGACAGAGGGCGTCATCTGAATCGGCACTTGTTGATCTGTTTCTGTCGTTTTGTTTTAATTGATCGGTTTGTGCACCTTCCTCCTAGCCTAATATGCTCTCAGAGCGAACCGTGGTTTGCCCATCTTGTGGACTGTACATAATAGTTTCTTCTTTAGTCTGCAAAATAAATCAAATCACATGATTTGATGTGTACATGAACTTTTATTATTTTTGCATAAAACAATTAAATATCCTGACAGCTTTACAATTTTATAAATTTAGTATAGTTATATCAATAGCCAAAAATCCATTTATATGCATTCAGGTATTTTAATATAATAACTTTCATAATTATTAATTACATACCCGATTGTAAGCCTTGTATCTTCAGTGGGGTAGCATACAACTCTTCATCTGACCACTGTGTGTTGTCCATTTTAGTGTGCCACAATCCTGTAATGTATACATTTCATGCCAATGTATTATTTATTATAACAACAGTTAATGTGGTCAATTGTAAAGCGTTATGCAATCTAAATTAATTAATATTTTAAATGCGAGTTTTCTGTTAAGCCAAAAGGGCTCATCAGATAAGTAACTTGATTCCATCTTCTGCATAATAATTTAATTCAGAAATTCAGTGTATCTTTGCATAAAACTATTGTTATTTTGTGATATTTAAATAAAATAAGGCTTATAAAAACAAATTTGAAAAAGAACATGTAAATTTCAACTTCAGGAGCCAAAAGGGCTTATCAACAAAAGCAGCATGAGGGATAATTTTCATATATGTAAAATACTGAATACGTTATTTATGTTTAAACACATGTTTAAATCTAATAGTATGCATTTATAGATAATATAAAAAAACACTTACCGTGCAATACCCTTAAAAATATCTTCACAAAATGTTTTTAAAAATCTGCCTTGCTACAAATAAATGTGAATCATTTTATGTCGGATTATCTCTGGAATACAGCTGAAAACAATTACTAATTTCATCATATTGTATATCATAGGCCTCTTGGAAAGAGGATAGCTAATTAACACACTTACTGATAATATTTATACCACTGGAGAGTATAATATAAGAAGGGCTTATCAGCACTAAATAATGATGATGAGCCCTTTTGGCATAAGCTAGTATGCTTATGAGACCTTTTGGCAGAGGAAATTTGCCACTGTTGGTGATGGGCCTTATTGCTAAACAAGCTATTTTGAAATATTTTTTAAGAATATATCCACAATATTAATTTTATATAAAGATTACATCTAGACGGATTCAATTATGTATAAAAGTCAATCTTGACCAAAATTTTTGTTGAGCCCTTTTGGCGTTTAACTGACGATTTGTGTTTTACTTATATTGCCTATTGATTCTGCCTTGTTGGTTAGAGATTAGATCATGGCGGGGATTTCTTTATTTACACTGTCCTGTTTCAATGGGATGACAGTAGGGTAAGTGTGAAGTTTGGTGCACCCTAGAACCGGTTTAAACCCCCAGTGGCCTACTTTGCCACTGACCGTTCCAAGGCGGTAGCCCTATTGTCAACCCTTTTGTGTTTGTCATGTCGTTTAATTTTATTATTACTTTTGCCTTCTTGTTTGTCTGTTTGCATGTTTGTTTTCTGTGTTTTGTGGTTGACTGTCCTCCTTGAATGCTACTTTCCCTGTCCGATATTTTTATATTTCTTTGTAATAAAACATCTTGGTGTATTTGTTGTTGTAGTTTTGTTGTCAGTAGACGAAGAAGGATAGCCTGGTAATTTTTCTTCAATCGATCATTTTGGCTGGTTAAATAAATAAAGTATAACCAAATATGTCATCCTGGATAAAGAATCATCTCATTATTATTATTATTATATAAAAATAAAAAATTAGCGTATACAACTATGTTATAAATAGAGTATGGTTTTCAGTGAGTTGGTTAATTTAAACACCTGGATGGGTGTTTAAATTAACCAACTAGATGAAACCGTACTCTGTTTTGTAGCATGTTCATTTGAGATATATTTCAATTTTTCTAACTGTTATTCTCATTGTTATTCTTAGTGTTATTCTGACAGGTCTTATTTTCAATTAAACGATTTACACCTGTGCTATTACATTACGAAGAGAATTGTCAGTGACCATGCTACAAGTATATGTAAAGCTTTGATTGAGACATGGTGCACATATGTATAGTATATATTATTACCTGATCTCCTATATAAATGCTATATCGTCATTTCTTGCTAATTCACTAAGGAAAAGACTGTTCCCGGTGAAAACGAACTGTTACCGGGCTTTAGTTTCGACTGTTTCCCTCACGTGCTGAAATTTCGTTTGCGTGACGTCATGTTGCTTTTTTCACCATAGGTTCCCATTATAAAACAAATTTTTATTTTCACTGTTTCGTACAGTAACATTAATCAGGTAATAAAACAGTTATCACATGTGTTTGGGGAACTGTCAAAACTGTTTTCCCTTGGTGTCGGGGGATGTCAGTGTGAACTGTTTCACACTGCCATCCCCTCCACCTCGGGAAAACAGTTTTGACTGTTCCCCAAACACACATGTGATAACTGTATACTAATTTTAATCACAATAAAACATCATTGGGTTCTTGTTTAAACTTGTAACATTTAGAGTTGAATTTTGTAAACTTTAACGGCCTTCAAAAGTTGTAACGTTTAACGTGAATGTTCACGTCCTCTAGCCACGGGTTGAGCAGAACTCAATATTTAAAATGTCAACATTACGAACATTTGAGCCGTCCCGAAGATGGTGTGCATATGACGGCGAACTTGGAACCTTCAATGAGGTATTTTCATATAATGGGCGTATGGTCACACTACTCGTTTATATGGCGCAAGAAGTGTGCCTACCGTGGGTTTCAAGGGATGTGACTGTGTGATGATATATGCAATGCCATGTTGCCAAGTCCTTGAAGCGGATCCTATCACCATGTGATTGATAGCCTGATATTAATGAGATTGAAGACGAATGAAGTTTGAAATGTCACATATTAAAACATACTGACAGTTACTGATTTATTAAAACTTTAACAAGTGCCGATAAGTGATTCAAATACTATGTCACCATTTCCTTATAATTTATGTGTTTTGCCTGCTACTAGGAGTTTTGTTTAATTGTACATATGATTCAGCATAGTTTGTTTACTCTGTCGGCCAACAGTAGGAAGTTTAAATTGTTACACAATCTGATTAAAACCAGGTAAAAAGGTATTTGTTTATTTGTTTATTTTCTTTACATTACCACCTTCAGATTGTTTTTATTTCTTTATTTTACCACTTATTGGATTGTTTTAATAAAGACTAACGAATTTAATATGTTTTTGAACAATAAAAGTGGATGGTGTAATATTACTACAAAACCAAACCATAAAAATGTTTTTAAATAAACTTGCATATTAACTGCATAGTTCAATAAAGTAATAAAATGTTATTGCTTTTATTTAGCCTTTTCCATTAAAAGTCGAATCTTTATTCATTCATCTAATCTGGAAAAACTGGAGAAAAACAATTTAAGTTTAATTAACCAAAGTTAAATATAAACCATAGTATTCATTGGAAACTTAAATCATTATTTTCGCAATTTGGTCTGTCTTGTAATTATTATTTCGTGATGCATAATTTTTAGTTTGTCATCTGCATTAGAAGCAATTATATTTTATAAATTGTGCCATTGTTTGCGTATATTAATACAGCAGACGATGGTCCTTTTTCCACAAAATAAACATAATAATGAACATACTAAACGGAACCGTTAGTACACTTAATACCGATGACGTCACTGATGTCTATTTTTACACACACGCACCTGTCTTCGAAATGGACGATAAAAATACTTCAAAGTTTACTTAAGAAGAATCAAACTTTAACAAAGATTGAAGTTGCCATTCTCCGTAAATATAATATTATTCAGTCCAAGTAATCTATTCCAATGAGTATTTATAAATACACATTTGCGTTTGCCTTGTAAGATGATAGGGTGAGGCTTGACGACATTAGAAACTTCAGTGTCCTTTTTTCACTGACCATTACGTGGTCCCGCCTTTATTCCATTAAGCGACGGGAAAGCTAATATTAGCAGGATTTTATGACTGATATTTCGACAATAAAACAAGTTTAAAAATATTTTTTTCTAAAATAAATGTGATAACCTGTTTAAAATCACCTATTAAATATTTTAATTTTAAAATATGCAAACGTTTTAAGCCGAAATTAAGGTTTTATTTCATACCCTAGCCAACCCCGTTTTCGCTTCTTGGAGAAGGGATTGGATGGGGTGTGAAAGTTTATACTAGGACCACGTAATGCCTTCCAATGCAGTAGCCATATTCTCAACTGGTTTTTATGTGTGTGGTGTCGTATATTCTGATTCTAGTTGCGCTTCTAATTATGTTTTTGTTTTGAATGCGTGGCTTTAGTTGACTGTGTTCTGTGAATGCCGGACTTCCTGTTCGACTTTTATACCTACTTTGGAATCTCCGGGTCCAGTCAGTGTGTTTTTTAAAGTAGAATACCGCGGTCGGTGATAGAGGGCATGAGAGTTGTTGCACCTTATATAACCTGTCAAAGAGATCGTTCACATGCTAAATTATCGGAACCGATTGCAGATCGTGACATTTGTTATATACTATTTAATACCGCAACAAACCAACCGAGCCTTTGGTTTGGTGCAGTCGTTTTCTTTTAAACCATACAATGTTAAGATTTCAAAAAGATATGATAGGAAACTACTACGGAATAAATCTGATTGTTCCGATAATTTGGCATTTAAGTACTCTGCAAGAACCTATTATAAACAGGCTCAATTAAACGTGTCTTATATGTTTCCCTCTTGTTGTTTGTGCTTCCAAGGAATCCCGTTTTCAGTATTTATGGACTTTCACGCGAGCGTTTGTTTAGTGTCATGTTGACCGGTTGTAAAAAGATTAGTTACTTACTGGTTCCTTGGGATCATCTATAAGTTTATCTAAAGTTTCCGGCTTTAAAATAGATTACCACTTAAGCGGTGCTAGCAGTTACACTTGTATTACCTCTCATGAACAGACTCAATAAAGCCTAGACTGCTACGGTTTTTTTCTTGTTTGTTATCAGTGACTTTCCTATTTGATTGCATAGTGATCCTACGATGACGTATACCACAATTCTGAAAAGGCCTGTCTTCAATCCTGTCTTATCATACCCAGCAATGGTTCGTTATAATATTGTTGCTTAAGTTTCTACCAAGTCATTTAGTAATGGATTGGTAATTTTCTGCATTGTCTATGTTATATTCATGTATACATGATCATCACTGTGTTTTCTTATATTGCTTGTGTAATGTTGCATAGTTTAGCCTGGCAGTGATTCATTTACTGACACTGTTATATATCGGGATGACCGTGTATTATTTGCTTTAAAATGTGAATTTTAAGATTCCTTCTTGTTTGTAGTAGATACACTTAGTTTGTGCTCATATTATTATGAATTTGAATTTACGAAACTTGTACATGTATTAAAATAAAACACAGACTAATAATGAATTTTGAACGCCAACGACGGGCGTAGTTTAGCCGATGAAGTTTCTAATTCCGCAAAAGGTTACTGCAAACGTTAACATTTATATCAATATGTATTTAATTATTTGTATTATGTTATTGCTAATATTAGTACCCCATTGACATGTCCTATTTTAATAAATTAAAACGGGAGTGCTTTTATTAAAAGCGTAACAACACGAACCAAGAAAACCAATTACCGCATTCTTAATTGTTGGAGATATTTATGCTGAGTTTTTGTTTTTATTAATATAATGTTTCCATCAAAATATCAAATGCAGTTAGTTTTAGGTAGGATGCGCTGGACTATGACTCAAACAAACAAAAAAATGTTTACGTTGGTATATTGTAAAATATCTAATGTCAACTATTGAAATAGTAGTTGGACTCTCTTAGATACATAACGCTCTTGTATATACACGTGAAACATCATATGCATTAATAAAACATATAACAATGTTATAGTAAATTAGTTCTGAAGAGAAAAACATAAACAACACATTTAAGAGTTTTTGCAGAGAGCTTTAAAGTTGGCGTTTATAAATTTTCTAATTATTTGACTATTTTTAGTTTTTCTCACGAACTCTCAATAATAAAGCTTGTTCGGAAATACAGCAAAATTCCCATTAATTATATTGGTATGGTAAAATGCATATAGTAACTTAATCCTCGAAATTTCATGTCTGCACTTTCATTTGAAACTGTATAAAGATTACTTTAATATGAATATCACAACATTTATTCTATGGAGATGGGATCTAAAAACTTCGGAAATTAAAGTGATCTGACACATTTTCTGACCACTAACGTACTTCATGCTTGGTGATTGATCCCTCCATAGTCAATCACACCGCTTCACTTTTGTCCTGTATATGATGAACAGAAACCTTGTGGGACTCCTTGAGTTCACCTTCTGAAAACCTGAAATAGGAGATTAGTGCAAGGACGTTCGTCCTTCGGGTTTTCTGGTCGTACCCTAGATTGTTTTCTTCTTTGGCTGCAACTGCTATGGTTGCTCAGTACACTTCTGGATGCATCCTGAGTTGTTTCTAATTATATGTTTTTTATATATATATTTTAAATATACCTGTATCGTTTCCTAATTTCTCTGGATGTGGACTTTATTGTCAGAGATTTCCTTTTTATTATCGTACTTTTATTTACACTGTATTGTCAACATGAGCGCTGAAGACAGGGTAATAGTGAGGTTGATTACACATACAACATCGATTTGAGCTAACCATAGGCTTTATTTCCTACTGAGCATTCTAAGTTGGTAGCATATCTTCACCACTCGTTGTGTTGTGGATTGTCCTTTTTATTTTACATTTAATTTACTCTTTGTTTGTGGTGCAATGCGGAACTAAGGTGCCATTGCGTTTGAGTGCTGTGATTTATTTAGGACCATTTGTTTTCATTTTTATAAATAACAAACAGAAAAAGGCGTTTTGATTGATGAAAAATGTCAAAAACGCTCATAAGTCTTTTAACTCATGTTAAAATGCATAGGTATTTACAAATACTATTGACACACTGAATGTAATATGGATATTTATTTTATGATAAGCAATAAAATACTGTATTTTATCAGTGAAATAAAAGTGTTATTCCACACTGTGGAATATAGAGTTTTATTTCCACAGTAGCTGCCGGGACTACTTTTTTAATGTACAACCAACACAAATGCACAGTAACACGACTCACAAGATATTCCAACTGTTTTTACTGTTACATCCACTGTTTATATAATTACTTTCTTTCTATGACGTTAACGGTTTCAAAAAAGTGACGTCATGTAACGTTTCGTTACGTCAGCGTAGCCAGGTGTGTAAAACGGTTTAGTTACTGAAATTGCTTAAATAATTGTTTGTAAAATCATAAAATAAATAGAAAATTTGTTGTTTTGGAGTGAATAACATATTTTATTTCATCTCGAAGTTAGAAAACGTTTATATTTTCACTCATGCTTCGCATTCGTGAAAATATAAAGTTTTCTCACTTCTCGATGAAATAAAATATGTTATTCACTCCAAAACAACAAATATCCTCTATTTATCCTAGGAATGCCTTTGATGCTGAACGTGAATTAATGTTAGAGTAATTGGGATCTATCAGAATACAAGGTATGAATGTATTACATCTAGGAACATGTAAAAATATTATAAAACATATTTTATTATGGAATTATTAACTGTGTGATTAACAAAAACGTTGCGATATCGGGCCGTCCGTAGATACATATACATGTATATGAACAGCTAGCTCTTAATTCCAAACATACTCTAGTTAAGGCCAATGTTTGGGGGATGACAGTAGGGTAAGTGTGAAGTTTGTCGCACCTTAGAACCTGGTTTAAACCCCCAGCGGCTTTTTTGCCACTGACCGTTCCAAGGCGGTAGCACTATTGTCAACCCATTGTGTGTTTGTGACGTCATATGTCTTCATTCCTTATTAACATTGACATTCATGTTTGTCGTTTTCGTGTTTTTGGGTTTACTGAGTTCTGTAAAAGCTGCATTTCCTGATCGAATTTTATACTTATTTTTAGTCACAATGAACTATTGAAATTTCTAGTATACAGGTCTCCATGAAGAATATAACTTTCATGGAAAGCTATAAACCCAATATGACAAAACGGACAAATACAAGAAATGCATAAAATCAAAACTCTGCATTTTCAAAACCCAACATATCAAAGTAGATCTAGAATAACTGTAATTTAATGTATTTTAAGAAACAACCAAGATAACCTGCAAGATAAAAAGATACAAAAAAGGAACACGGTATCCATTGAAAGTGAAAGATGACATCGATATTCCGCCATGCCTTAGCGGGCATAACTTTATCAATGGTGCTGCAAGTAACAGCAATACCACGTGGTGCAAGAGGTCCAGGTGGGCAAGGTATGCATTTTGTTAGATACTGCTTTTACAATTGTCTATAGACACGGGCACACCATTTATACAAGTATTATTTAACTAAACCTTTGCATTTTAAATAAGATGATACGAAACATTATAGTTATTAAAGTTTGATTTAAACATATGTTATACGTGCACGTACAATACAGTTGGTTCGGGACACAAGTGCTACCCACATTAAAGCTGCACAGTCGCTATTTTAACTGGTAATAACTGATTAATATGAATGAGTCATATGTGAAGTAGTTTCAAATCGACGAACACCCCAAAAGTCGGTATATAAGCAGAAATTTCACATTTTTAATTAGCGTCCGTACAGGTAACATCGATAAATATACGTGATAAGAAATTGTTGCCCGGAACGGGATTTGAACCACAGCCTTGCACTTGTAAGTTTTGAAAGATGTACGCTGAACCACTAGACCACTGCTATTTATTGGTATGTTGTAGCATTTTTAACACTAAATAGGCATTACGTAATAACAAGCGCGCGCACACAAACTCATCAAGCGCTAAATAACAAGTCGAGATATGATTGTTTTGAGGCGAAGTATTAGTTTCATATTGATAACATACAGTATAACACCATATTAAGTATTAATTTACACGTGCGACAAGATGGACTACATATGTATTGATCCATCTTGAGTTGCGTTCAATTATGTTGTTATTTTGCCGTATAATAAATGGTAGTTAGTATACCATTGTTCTCAAGTAGCGCTATAGTTCAGTGGATAGAGTACCGGACTTGAAATCAGAAGGTCGTGTGTTCGAGCCCCGAAAGCGGCTAACTTTTTTTTCTGCAAAATTACTGTTACCTGTGTATAGGTACAATGTGCACTGGTCGATTTCTATACAGTAAATGATTTCCTGCGCTATATTTGCTCGCTTAAATACCCGATTTTGACATGAGCTATTGAACATGAAGATACATGAAGAAATTGATTGATATAGAGACTCTGGAGCTTAAGGACATATTTCCTAGTATTTCCCATCGCTACTTACTCATTGAAAAAGCATGGGCATGTTTATTTACTGACTGCATGCTCTATGACCGATCAATTCAGGTATATAAACTGAGGCACGCTTGTAGTTTTTTCTTTTTGTTTCAGATTAATCTGAATCAAAATTGAATATCACAATGTTCTCATGAAATTGCATGGCTAACAGTGATTTACAGTTACCTATAGAAATTCTCTCCCCCACCCAACCCCCAAATAAAGTAGGCTCGAAATATGTCCTTAATTAAATACAACACTTCCCATACCACTGTGGCCTAAAGGGTGGCACCATATAATGCAGATTAGTTTTTGCTGTTGATATTGAACTGTCATTAATCTCAGGGAATTAGTAAGAACATGATTAGAACAAACTGAATCATATAATTTCTTAGAAGCATTTCCAACTTAAAACGTTTATATCTTTAAATATACTAACTGTATCACCCGTCACATACTAACTGTATCACCCGTCAAAGTGAACATGAACGTGTTTGTGTCTCATAGCGTATCTCATTTTACTAAATTGAATTAGCCTAACAAAACTCACGAGAGTTACTATGAACGCCTTCTGTCCGTCGTCCTTCCTTTCGATAGTCATTTACATCAACAATATTTTCTAAACGCATAAGACCATAATAGTGATATTGTTAATCATGTGATGTAGGTCTGTCAAATAAGATAAACTTGAGATCCAAGATGGCCTTCGCTTTTTAAGAATGCTCAGCGCCCTCAACAACTTTTTTAACAAATACTACTGGGTTTTGCCAGACGATTGTTATATCAATTACTTTCAAATCTGTACAAAGTATGCCCCAACTCCTGGAAATTTTATACTTGTATAAAGACGAGAGCTGTTAGCCTCGAGTGTGACCAGATCTTGCTTCCAGAACAAGTTGCTCTTGTAATGATCGTTTTTGTTTGTGCTACCAGATATTTATTCCATTTTTATTGGTGAATGACTTGTATTTTGTGTAAACAGAACAGAAATCACTTTATTAAACTCAAAACATGATAAAATACAAGAGGAGTGTAGAAAGAAATGTTGCTCTGGAGTAAATGCTTATGGGTCTAACCTTATATAAATGACCATTTGCGAAAATGTTACGTAATTCGGAATTGTGTTTTAAGGAATGGACGATGATGTGGTCGGCCGAATTTAATACGTGCCGGTATAACCGTTTGATTTTCATAAAACATACTAGAAACGATATATTCCTTTTTAAATGTTTTAAACAAATTTTAATAAAGCGAGTTTGCATGGGTTTATAATAAAGTATTTACATGCATCCTGATATAGAGAAACAAAATACACATTTAGGTGAACCAAATTGTATAGAGAGTTAAAATCGGAAACGAGTCACTGATATTCCTCACAATATTACCTTCTCATGAAGATACTCATCGACAGTTGCATGAGTAAACTGTCTATGGATCATATCGCCCACGCTACGTTTTCTCTCTTTTTATAATTCTTAAAGAAAAATGTGATATATTATATAAAGCCCTCATTTAAAAGATATAGTTAAGCATCCCAAAACAATAAGTTTTTTTTATGAACTGCTTTTCTGTAATTCACCATCTTCAATTATATTGCGTACACATTTATATAGGTTATAGTTTTATTCCAGGTCTTCAACCGGGCATGCCTTCTCGACCTAACATGGGTCAACCATACATAATTCCTGACGTGGGGCGAAGAATTGGCCAACGTGAGATACGCGGTTCCATGAGAGGTGTACCGGGACCTCGAGATCCGATGAATGATAGATCACGCAAAAGCGAGTCGAATAATAGTGGACCGAGGCTTCAGAATCCGACGAATGGTAGACCGGATTTGAGGAATAATAGACCTAGGCAGTTTGTGAATGGTGACATGGGACCTCGGAATGCGATGAAAGGCAGACCAGGACCTCATGATTTGATAGATAGCGGGCCTGGGTATCATGATTGGATGAATGGAGGACCGGGGCCACGCATTTCGATGCAGGGTGGATTAAGACCACAGGATTCAGTTAACAATGGACCAGGACCTCGAAATGCAATGAATGTTGAACCAGGGCCTCATGATTCATTTATTTATGGACCAGGGCCTCGAAATTTCAATAATGGTGAATCTGGACCTCGGGTCCGAATTAATGGTGGATCAGGACCCCTCAATCCTATGAATGGTGGACCAGGACCTCGCAATTTAATGAATGATGGACCAGGGTCGTATGATTCGAATAATGGTGGATCAGTGCCTCGTAATTCGATAAATGGTGGATCAGGACCAAGGAATGCTATGAATGGTAACTCGGGACCACGAACTGTTATTAATGGTAGAACTGGACCTCATGATTCATTTAATGGACCAGGGCCTCGGAATTTCAATAATGGTGAATCTGGACCTCGAGGCCGAATTAATGGTGGATCAGGACTCCTCAATCCTGTAAATGGTGGACCAGGACCTCGCAATTTAATGAATGGTGGACCACGGTCGCATGATTCAAATAATGGTGGATCAGTGCCTCGTAATTCGATGAATGGTGGATCAGGACCAAGGAATGCTATGAATGTTGACTCGGGACCACGCACTGTTATTAATGGTAGAACTGGACCTCATGATTCATTTAATGGACCAGGGCCTCGGAATTTCAATAATGGTGAATCTGAACCTCGGGTCCGAATTAATGGTGGATCAGGACCCCTCAATTCTGTGAATGGTGGACCAGGACCTCGCAATTTAATGAATGGTGGACCAGGGTCGTATGATTCAAATAATGATGGATCAGTGCCTCGTAATTCGATTAATGGTGGATCAGGACCAAGGAATACTATGAATGGTAACTCGGGACCACGCACTGTTATTAATGGTAGAACTGGACCTCATGATTCATTTAATGGACCAAGGCCTCGGAATTTCAATAATGGTGAATCTGGACCTCGGGGACGAATTAATGGTGGATCAGGACCCCTCAATCCTGTGAATGGTGGACCAGGACCTCGGAATTTAATGAATGGTGGACCACGGTCGCATGATTCAAATAATGGTGGATCAATGCCTCGTAATTCGATAAATGGTGGACCAGGACCACGCAATACTATGAATGGTGACTCGGGACCACGCGTTGCTCTTAATGGTGGACCTGCACCT